>JAJEKV010000503.1:0-166639 GCA_021234155.1 Isoetes taiwanensis
CAAAATAAAGAAACACTCAGCCCTCCCACTGACGATTATCCAGCATCCACATCTAGGCCAATTGACTCACGAGGTGTGATGGAAGTGAGCTACTTTAGGCTTCTTGGGTTAGTTGGTCTTACGGCCTGAGAACTTGGTCCCAGGGCAATGTCGGCGTTCTTGATCATTGGCGAGCCGGTCCTTGGTCACGGAGAGGGAGTCGCCCGTCAGAGTCAGGGGCCTTGGGGAGAGAGAAATTTGGGGCAAGCGGCTTGGGAGGGATTTAAGTCAGCTCACAGCGTCCAACACCCCAACTCCACTTCAAGACAGCGCGAGTCCGTAGAATCTGACAGGAGGGCCTCGAAGCGTAAACCACAGTGGGTTGCAGGGCTCTAGAAGGGTTTGCGTTTCCAGGGGGCCCGAGTCACAGTCCGTTACCCAGGACACGGCGGCGGCTGACCTAGAATACGAACAAGAAGCCCGGCGGGCCCGGAGTTTGGGCACCATCCTCTCCCGTGTGGCAAAGTAGAAATTAGGAAACGCTTTCGTGTAGACATTAAGTAAGTGTAATTAATGCATTGCGAAAAGCCAAATTCGATTGCATGCTGGATCCTAATTCATCTCGGCCTGCGGCCCAATTTTGAATTTTGAGGAAGGTCTAGGTCAAAGGGTTAGCATTAGAGCGGTCGGGGGCGTTGGGGGAACGGCTTTTCCCCTTCCCAAGTCAAAGCGAGGCGGGGACCTTGCGGGAATCCCTCACAAGAGGGAGAGTCAGGACCGGGGGGCGGGATCAAAAAAGTTCGAGGCAGCCCTTCCTAGCGGCTGCTAGCCCCCTCCCGCTAATGACCACCCTTGGATCCTCAGGTTCCCCTATCAAGCCCAAAGATTTGGATCCCTCCGTTCATAGGCCCCTCTTGTAGAAAAACCGCATTGTTTTGTCGTTGACCCATAGGGAGGCTCAGGAATAGCAAATCGACCACATAAAATCGTCCAGGAATGGCGAAATTACCCTAGGGAGCAAGTTACGATCCGGTTTTGCAAAAAGAAACACTCCGCCCTCCACGGCGGTATCCCGCATCCACATCCTAGGCCAATTGACTCTGAGTGTGATGGAAGTGAGCTACTTTGCTTCTTGGAGTTGGTGGTCGCCGGCCACGGAACTTGGTCCCCGGGGGCAATGTCGGCGTTCTAAGTCCATTGGCGAGCCAGATCGCGATTAGGAGAGGGAGATCGCCCGGCCCGGCCCCGGGGCCTTGGGGAGAGGAAATTTGGGGCAAGCGACTTGCGGAGGGATTTTAGGGTCAGCTCTGGCGTCAACACCCCAACTCCACTTCAAGACAGTAGCAAGGTCCCTACGAACCGACAAGGAAGGGCCTCTCAAACGCGTAAACCCCGTGGGTTGCAGGGCTCTAGAAGGGTTTTGCGTTTTGGGGCCGAGAATCTGTCCTGTTGCACTTGGGACTGGCCCGCCGAAGCCGCAATGAGAATACAGAGGAAGGGGAGGCAAGCCGGGCGGAGTTTGGCCATGTCCTCCTCCCGATGTGGCAAGTAGAAGTGGGGCTTTTTGCAAAGATGGCAAGACATTCGTAAATTCGCAATTAATGCATGCCACGAAAATAAATTCGATTTTTTGCGGCTGGATCCCTAATTCATCTCAAAGACACGGCCCAATTTTCGGAATTTTAGGAGAAAGGTCTAGGTCAAAGGGTTAGCATTAGAACGGGCCGGGGAGGCCGTTGCAGGTGGCAACCGAGGCTGGCACCCTTCCCAAGTCAAACGAGGCCAGGACCTTGCAGGGGATCCCTCACAAGAGGGAGAGTCCAGGACCCCGGGAGGCGGGATCCAAAAAGTTCCGAGGCAGCCCTTCCTGGCGCTCCCGGGGCTGCCACGCTAATGACCACCCTCCGGAGCCCGGTTCCCCTATCCGACCGTTGGATCCTCGCTCATGGCCCCTCTTGGGGAAGGCCCAAAAGATTCCAGATCGGTCCGGAGAACTTGTCAAACCGTGGGCGCCCCGATGACCTTGTAGAAACGCGACTGTTTTGTCGTTCGCACCGGGAGGCTCCGGAATGGCAAATCGACCCCGCCAAATCGTCCAGGAATGACGAAATTACCCTAGGGAGCAAGTTACACAGGGCCGGTTTTTAAAAAGAAAGAAACACTCACGCCTCCACGACAAGATCCCGTGATCCACATCCTAGGGGCCAATTGACTACGAGTGTGATGGAAGTGAGCTACTTTGGCTTCTTGGAGTTCGGGTGGTCTTCTGGCCACGGAACTTGGTCCCCAGGGCAATGTCGACGCTCGAGGTCCATTGGCGAGCCCATCGCGATTAGGGAGAGGGAGGTCGCCCCGTCCGGCCCCCGTGGCCTTGGGGGAGAGGAAATTTGGGGCAAGCGAACCATGAGGGATTTTAGGGTCCAAGGGCTCAAGGTCAACACCCCAACTCCACTTCAAGACACGCCAAGGTCCGGGCCGAACCGACAAGGAGAGGGCCTCAAACGTAAACCCCGTGGGTTGCCGGGCTCTAGAAGGGTTTTGCGTTTTGGGGGGCGAGTCCGGTGCATTGCACTTGGGACCCGCCGAGAAGCGTGGCCAGAATACGGAGCAAGGGGAGGCGACGGGCCCGGAGTTTGGGCCTGTCCTCTCCGATGTGGCAAGTAGAAGTCTGGGGCTTTTTAAAGTGGCAAGACATTAAGTAAATTCTTAATTAATGCATTGCACGAAAATAAATTCCGATTTTTGCGGTGGATCCCTAATTCATCTCCAAAGACACGGCCCAATTTTGAATTTTCTGGAGAAGGTCTAGGTCAAAGGGTTAGCATTAGAAGCGGCCGGGGGCGGGTTGCTGGGGGCAACCAGGCGGCACCCTTCCCCAAGTCAAACGAGGCCGGGGACCTTGCAGGGATCCCTCACAAGAGGGGAGAGTGGGACCCGTGGGGAGGCGGGGGATCCAAAAAGTTCCCAGGCACCCCCTTCCCCGGGCGGCGCTCCCGGGGCTGACGCTAATGACCACCCTCCCGAGCCCGGTTCCCCTATCCGGCCGTTGGATCCTCCGCTCATGGCCCCTCTTGGGGAAGGCCCAAAAGATTCCAGACGGCCCCGAGAAACTTGTCAAAACCAAGGGCGCCCCGATGTAAACCTTGTAGAAACCGCCTTTGTTTTGTCGTTCGCACGGGAGGCTCCTAATGGCAAATCGACCCCCGCCAAATCGTCGAATGGGCGAAATTACCCTAGGGAGCAAGTTATACGGTCGGTTTTGCAAAAGAAAGAAACACTCCACGCCCTCCACGACAAGATCCCGCATCCACATCTTAGGCCAATTGACTACGAGTGTGATGGAAGTGAGCTACTTTGGCGTTTCTTGGAGTCGGGTGGTCTTCGGCCACGGAACTTGGTCCCCTGTGGCAATGTCGACGTTCGAGTCCATTGGCGTGAGCTGATCAGCGATTCCCGAGAGGGAGGTCGCCCGTCCCGGCCCCGGGGCCTTGGGGAGAGGAAATTTGGGGCAAGCAGCTTGCGGAGGGATTTTAGGGTCCAAGGCTGGGCGTCAACACCCCAACTCCCTTTCAAGACACGGGCGCAAGGTCCCGGCCGAACCGACAAGGAGAGGGCCTCCAAACGTAAACCCCGTGGGTTGCCGTGCTCTAGAAGGGTTTGCGTTTTGGGGGGCCGGGGTCCCTGTTGCACTTGGGACGGCCGGAAGAAGCAAAGCCAGAAGAATACGGAGCAAGGGGAACCGACGGAGCAGAAGTTGGGCCTGTCATCCTCCGATGTGGCAAGTAGAAGTCGGGGCGCTTTTGCGGTGTCAAGACATTCGTAAATTCGCAATTAATGCATTGCCCTAAAAATAAATTCCGATTTTTTGCGGGCTGGATCCCTAATTCATCTCCAGCACACGGCCCAATTTTTGGAATTTTCGGAGAAGGTCTAGGTCAAAGGGTTAGCATTAGAACGGTCGGGGGAGCCCGTTTGCGGGCAACCGAGCTGACACCCTTCCCCAAGTCAAACGAGGCCAGGACCTTGCGGGGATCCCTCACAAGAGGGAGAGTCCAGGACCCCCGTGAGGCGGGATCCAAAAAGTTTCGAGGCAGCCCTTCCTAGCAGCGCTCCCCCCGGGGCTGCACGCTAATGACCACCCTCCCGGAGCCCGGTTCCCCTATCCGACCGTTGGATCCTCCGTTCATGGGCCCCTCTTGGGGAAGGCTCAAAGATTCAGATCGGTCCGGGAGAACTTGTCAAACCCTGGCGCCGATGTCGGCCTTGTAGAAACCGCATTGTTTTGTCGTTCGGCACGCAGGAGGCTCGAATGGCAAATCGACCGCCAAATCGTCGGAATGGCGAAATTACCCTAGGGAGCAAGTTACACGGTCGGTTTTGCAAAAAAGAAAGAAACACTCGCCCTCCACGGCGGTATCGCATCCACATCCTAGGCCAATTGACTACGAGGTGTGATGGAAGTGAGCTACTTTTGGCGCTTCTTGGAGTTTGGGTGGTCTTCGGCTCACGGAACTTGGTCCCAGGGGCAATGTCGGCGTTCTCGAGTCCATTGGCAGAGCAGTCACAAGGGATAGGAGAGGGGGAGGTCGCCCGTCCGGCCCCCAGGGGCCTTGGGGAGAGGGAAATTTGGGGCAGCAGCTTGGGAGGGATTTTAGGGTCCGCGCTCCGGCGCCAACACCCCAACTCCCACTTCAAGACACGGCATAAAGGTCCGGCTGAATCGACAAGGAGAGGGCCTCCAAACGTAAACCCCGTGGGTTGCCGGGCTCTAGAAGGGTTTTGCGTTTTGGGGGCCGAGTCCCCGTCTGTTGTACTTGGGACACGGCCGGAAGCGGCGAGCCCGAGAATACGGAGCAAAGGGGAACTGACGGAGCGGAGTTTGGGGCCTGTCCTCCTCCCGATGTGGCAAGTAGAAGTCGGGGGAGCTTTGCTGGATGGCAAGACATTCGTAAGTGCAATTAATGCATTGCGAAAATAAATTCGATTTTTTTACGGCTGGATCCCTAATTCATCTCAGCACCACGGCCCAATTTTCGGAATTTTCTGGAGAAGGTCTAGGTCAAAGGGTTAGCATTAGAGCGGTCGGGGAGCCCGTTGGATTCTGAGGCAACCGAAGCTGGCACCCTTCCCCAAGTCAAACGAGGCCGGGACCTTGCGGGGGATCCCTCACAAGAGGGGAGAGAGTCCAGGACCCAGGCGGGATCAAAAAGTTCCCGAGGCAGCCCTTCCAGCGGCGCTCCCGGGGCCGCTGCGCTAATGACCACCCTCCCGGACCCCGGTTCCCCTATCCGACCGTTGGATCCTCCGTTCATGGGCCCCTCTTCGGGAAGGCCCAAAAGATTCCAGATCGGTCCGGGAGAACTTGTCAAACCCGCGTGGCGTCCTGATGTCGGCCTTGTAGAAACCGCACTGTTTTGTCGTTCGGGCACCGGGGAGGCTCCGGAATGGCAAATCGACCCTGCCAAATCGTCCGGAATGGCGAAATTACCCTAGGGAGCAAGTTACACGGCCGGTTTTGCAAAAGAAAGAAACACTCACGCCCTCCACGACATAGATATCTCGTGATCCACATCCTAGGCCAATTGACTACGAAAGTGTGATGGAAGTGAGCTACTTTGGCGCTTCTTAGAGTTCGGGTGGTCTTCCGCCACGGAACTTGGTCCCTGTGGTAATGTCGATGTTCTAGGAGTCCATTGGCGAGTTTTGATCGCTGATTTGGAGGGGAGGTCACCCGTCCGGGCCCCCGTGGCCTTGGGGAGAGGAAATTTGGGGCAAGCAGCTTACTTGAGGGGATTTTAGGGTCCGCGGCTCTCAGGGCCAACACCCCAACTCCACTTCAAGACACGCCAGCAAGGTCTGGCCGACCGACAAGGAGAGGGCCTCCCAAACGTAAAACCCCCGTGGGTTGCCGTGCTCTAGAAGGGTTTGCGCTTTGGGGCCGAGTCCCCGGGTCCGCTGCACTTGGGACCTGGCCGAGAAGCAGCAATGAGAATACGGAGCAGGGGAACCGACGGAGTTTGGGCCTGTCCTCCTCCCGATGTGGCAAGTAGAAGTCGGGGGCTTTTGCGAGTGGCAAGACATTAAGTAAATTCGCAATTAATGCATTGCGAAAATAAATTCGATTTTTGCCCATTTGGATCCTAATTCATCTCCAGACACGGCCCAATTTTCGGAATTTTTGGAGAAGGTCTAGGTCAAAGGGTTAGCATTAGAGCGGGGGGGGGGAGATTGCGGAGGCAAGCCAGTGGCACCCTTCCCAAGTCAAACGAGGCCGGGACCTTGCAGGGGATCCCTCACAAGAGGGGAGAGTCCGGGACCCCGTGAGGCGGGATCCAAAAAAGTTCCCAGGCAGACCCTTCTGGCGCTCCCGGGGCTGCACGCTAATGACCACCCTCCCGGAGCCCGGTTCCCCTATCCGACCGTTGGATCCTCCGTTCATGGGCCCCTCTTCGGGAAGGCCCAAAAGATTCCAGATCGGTCCGGGAGAAACTTGTCAAACCCTGGGCGGCGTCGATGTCGGCCTTGTAGAAACCGCCTTGTTTTGTCGTTGAGACGCGGGAGGCTCGGAATGGCAAATCGACCCTACCAAATCGTCCAGAATGGCGAAATTACCCTAGGGAGCAAGTTATACGGTCGGTTTTGCAAAAGAAAGAAACACTCACGCCCTCCACGACAGTATCCCGCATCCACATCTTAGGCCAATTGACTACGAGTGTGATGGAAGTGAGCTACTTTGGCGTTTCTTGGAGTTCGGGTGGTCTTCGGCCACGGAACTTGGTCCCCTGGGGCAATGTCGGCGTTGAGTCCATTGGAGCAGTCAGATCGATTCGGGAGAGGGAGGTCGCCGCCCGGTCCCGGGGCCTTGGGGAGAGGAAATTTGGGGCAAGCAGCTTGCGGAGGGATTTTAGGGTCCGCGCTCTGGCGTCAACACCCCAACTCCCTTTCAAGACACGGCGCAAGGTCCCGGCCGAATCTGACAAGGAGAGGGCCTCCGAAACGTAAACCCTGTGGGTTGCCAGGCTCTAGAAGGGTTTATGCGTTTTGGGGGCCGGAGTCCGGGTCCATTGCACTTGGGACTCGGCAGAGAAGCAAAGCCCAGAGAATACGGAGCAAGGGGAACTGACGGAGCAGAGTTGGGCCTGTCATCCTCCCGATGTGGCAAGTAGAAGTCGGGGGGCGCTTTTGCAGTGTCAAGACATTCGTAAATTCGCAATTAATGCATTGCAGGAAAATAAATTCCGATTTTTTGCCGGCTGGATCCCTAATTCATCTCCAGCACACGGCCCAATTTTCGAATTTTTAGGAGAAGGTCTAGGTCAAAGGGTTAGCATTAGAACGGTCGGGGAGCGGTTTGCGGCAACCAGCCGGTGGCACCCTTCCCCAAGTCCAAACGAGGCCGAGGACCTTGCGGGGGGATCCCTCACAAGAGGGGGGAGAGTGGGACCCGTGAGGCGGGATCCAAAAAAGTTCCCGAGGCAGCCCTTCTGGCCGCTCCCGGGCGCACGCTAATGACCACCCTCCCCGGAGGTTCCCCTATCCGACCGATTGGATCCTCCGTTCATGGGCCCCTCTTCGGGAAGGCCCAAAAGATTCCAGATCGGTCCCGAGAACTTGTCAAACCATGGGCGCCCCCGATGTCGGGCTTTGTAGAAACAAGGTGACTGCTTTTGTCGTCGCACCGGGAGGCTCCGGAATGGCAAATCGACCGCCAAATCGTCAGGAATGGCTTAATTACCCTAGGGAGCAAGTTACACTACCGGGTTTTGCAAAAGAAAGAAACACTCACGCCTCCACGACAAGATCTCGATCCACATCCTAGGCCAATTGACTACGAAAGTGTGATGGAAGTGAGCTACTTTGGCGCTTCTTCGAGTTCGGTGGTCTTCGCCACGGAACTTGGTCCCTGTGGCAATGTCGACGTTTCGAGTCCATTGGCGAGCTGATCGCGATTTCTGAGAGGGGAGGTCACCCGCCCGCCCCCGTGGCCTTGGGGAGAGGAAATTTGGGGCAAGCAGCTCATGGAGGGATTTTAGGGTCCAAGGCCTCAAGGCCAACACCCCAACTCCACTTCAAGACACGGCGCAAGGTCCCGGCCGAATCTGACAAGGAGAGGGCCTCCGAAACGTAAACCCTGTGGGTTGCCAGGCTCTAGAAGGGTTTGCGTTTTGGGGGCCGAGTCCTGGTCCGTTGCACTTGGGACCTGGCCGAGAAGCAGCAGCCTAGAATACGGAGCAAGGGGAACTGACGGAGCGGAGTTTGGGCCTGTCCTCCTCCCGATGTGGCAAGTAGAAGTCGGGGGGCGCTTTTGCAGTGGCAAGACATTCGTAAATTCGCAATTAATGCATTGCACGAAAATAAATTCCGATTTTTTGCCGGCTGGATCCCTAATTCATCTCCAGCACACGGCCCAATTTTCGGAATTTTCGGAGAAGGTCTAGGTCAAAGGGTTAGCATTAGAACGGTCGGGGGAGCCCGTTGCGTGGGCAACCGAAAGCGGGCACCCTTCCCAAGTCAAACGAGGCCGGGACCTTGCAGGGGGTCCCTCACAAGAGGGGAGAGAGGGACCCCGGGAGGCGGGATCCAAAAAGTTCGAGGCAGCCCTTCTGGCGGCGCCCCCGGCTGAGACGCTAATGACCACCCTCCCGGAGCCCGGTTCCCCTATCCGACCGTTGGATCCTCCGTTCATGGGCCCCTCTTCGGGAAGGCCCAAAAGATTCCAGATCGGTCCGGGAGAACTTGTCAAACCGCGGGGCGTCCTGATGTCGGCCTTGTAGAAACCGCACTGTTTTGTCGTTCGAGCACCGGGGAGGCTCCGGAATGGCAAATCGACCCTGCCAAATCGTCCGGAATGGCGAATTACCCTAGGGAGCAAGTTACACGGCCGATGTTGCAAAAGAAAGAAACACTCACGCCCTCCACGACAGTCTCCCGCATCCACATCCTAGGCCAATTGACTATGAGTGTGATGGAAGTGAGCTACTTTGGCGCTTCTTGGAGTTCGGGTGGTCTTCGGCCCATGGAACTTGGTCCCTGTGGCAAGTCGACGTTCGAGTCCATTGGCAAAGCCGATCGCGGTCGGAGGAGAGGGAGGTCGCCGTCCAGGTCCCAGGGCCTTGGGGAGAGGAAATTTGGGGCAAGCAGCCATGGAGGGATTTTAGGGTCCAAGGCTCAAGGCCAACACCCCAACTCCACTTCAAGACACGGCGCAAAGGTCCCGCCGACCGACAAGGAGAGGGCCTCCAAACGTAAACCCCGTGGGTTGCCGGGCTCTAGAAGGGTTTTGCGTTTTTGGGGCCGAGAGTCCTGGTCCGTTGCACTTGGGACTGGCCGAAGCAATGAGAAGAATCGGAGCAAGAGGAACTGGGACGGAGCGGAGTTGGGCCTGTCCTCCCCCGATGTGGCAAGTAGAAGTCCGGGGCGCTTTTGCGTTGGCAAGACATTCAGAATTCGCAATTTATGCATTGCACGAAAATAAATTCGATTTTTGGCTGGATCCCTAATTCATCTCCAGCACACGCCCAATTTTCGGAATTTTTAGGAGAAGGTCTAGGTCAAAGGGTTAGCATTAGAAGCGGCCGGGGAGCCCGTTGGTGGCAACAACCCAGCTGGCACCCTTCCCCAAGTCAAACGAGGGCGGGGACCTTGCGGGGATCCCTCACAAGAGGGGAGAGTCCGGACCCGGAGGCGGGATCAAAAAGTTCCCCGAGGCAGCCCTTCTGGCGGCGCTCCCGGGGGCTCCCGGGGCTGCACGCTAATGACCACCCTCCCCGGGCCGGTTCCCCTATCCGGACCGTTGGATCCTCCGTTCATGGGCCCCTCTTCGGGAAGGCCCAAAAGATTCCAGATCGGTCCGGGAGAACTTGTCAAACCGCGGGGCGTCCTGATGTCGGCCTTGTAGAAACCGCACTGTTTTGTCGTTCGGGCACCGGGGAGGCTCCGGAATGGCAAATCGACCCTGCCAAATCGTCCGGAATGGCGAAATTACCCTAGGGAGGAAGTTACACGGTCGGTTTTGCAAAAGAAAGAAACACTCACGCCCTCCACGACAGTATCCCGCATCCACATCCTAAGCCAATTGACTACGAGTGTGATGGAAGTGAGCTACTTTGGCGCTTCTTGGAGCTCGGGTGGTCTTCTGGCCACGGAACTTGGTCCCCAGGGCAATGTCGACGTTCTGAGTCCATTGGCAGAGCCAGATCGCGATTCCGGAGAGGGGAGGTCGCCCGTCCGTCCCCAGGGCCTTGGGGAGAGAAAATTTGGGGCAAGCAGCTTCCGGAGGGATTTTAGGGTCCGCGCTCTGGCGTCAACACCCCAACTCCACTTCAAGACATGGTGCAAGGTCCCGGCCGAAGCTGACAAGGAGAGGGCCTCCGAAACGTAAACCCTGTGGGTTGCCAGGCTCTAGAAGGGTTTACATTTTGGGGGCCGAGTCCTGGTCTTCTGGCCACGGAACTTGGTCCCCAGGGCAATGTTGGCGTTATGAGTCCATTGGCAGAGCCAAATTGCGGTTCCGGTGAGGGGAGGTTGCCCGTCCTTCCCCAGGGCCTTGGGGAGAGGAAATTCGGGGCAAGCAGCTTCCGGAGGGATTTTAGTGTCCGCGCTCTGGCGTCAACACCCCAACTCCACTTCAAGACATGGCGCAAAGTCCCGGCCGAATCTGACAAGGAGAGGGCCTCCGAAACGTAAACCCTGTGGGTTGCCAGGCTCTAGAAGGGTTTACGTTTTGGGGGCCGAGTCCTGGTCTTCTGGCCACGGAACTTGGTCCCCAGGGCAATGTCAACGTTCTGAGTCCATTGGGAGAGCCAAATCGTGGTTCCGGAGAGGGGAGGTTGCCCGTCCTTCCCCAGGGCCTTGGGGAGAGGAAATTTGGGGCAAGCAGCCTCCGGAGGGATTTTAGGGTCCGCGCTCTGGCGTCAACACCCCAACTCCACTTCAAGACACGTCGCAAGGTCCCGGCCGAATCTGACAAGGAGAGGGCCTCCGAAACGTAAACCCTGTGGGTTGCCAGGCTCTAGAAGGGTTTACGTTTTGGGGGCCGAGTCCTGGTCTGTTGCAGTTGGAACGTGGCCGAGAAGCTGCGGCCGAGAACGCATAGCAAGGGGAACTGACGGAACGGAGTTTGGACCTGTCCTCCTCCCGATGTGGCAATTAGAAGTCGGGGGGCGCTTTTGCAGTGGCAACACACTCATAAATTCGTAATTAATGCATTGCACGAAAATAAATTCTGATTTTTTGCCAGCTAGATCCCTAATTCATCTCCAGCACACGACCCAATTTTCGGAATTTTCGGATAAGGTTTAGGTCAAAAGGTTAGCATTAGAACCGTCGGGGCAGCCCGTTGCGAGGCAACCGAGCTGATTTGGAAGATTTGGAAGATGCAGTTGACTTCAAGCCACAAAGAAACATAAATTTAGTGGCTGCTTCTATCAGTCAGGTTGGAGAAAAAATCCAAGCTGACTGTCCATCACAAACTTCTAAGAATGTGCATTTGAAAGATTTAGAACATGGAAGTGTCCCATTTGTAAGAGCTACAGGAGAGTCCAAACCACAAATAATCTCAGAAGCTGGTTCTACCAGTCCAAGTCGAAATGTCGCAGAAACCTCAGGCTCCGAAATGGCAAATCGAACTGAAGAAGGCGGGATCCAACAGAAGATCATGTTCATGCATGTATCAATGCTAGATTGTACCCAAGAGAAAATATAACAATGTACAAAACATAGGTTTATTGAACAAAAGATCACTTGAACAATTCAGCATACTCCTCATGAGCTTGGCTTATGGTTTTCATCGTGAAGTCCTCCACTTGTCCATCCCCTTTGAACCATAGCTCCATGTCAAGTATGTCTGGCGGCAGCCATGTCGACGCTAGTATCATGTTAATGTTGTTTTTCCTGTGGTGCTTCCAAACCCTGACCATCTTTTCAAGAAGCACCCTCATCATGCTAGGCACTCACTTTGGTTCCTAGCAATTGATTGATGCCTTCTCACCAATCACATACTTCTTTAATACCTTCATCCGATGGATCGTTGTTTCATAGTCCTCATCTTCGAGTGGAGGAGGGGGTTCACAGAGGATTCCCTTCCTTCTCATGCCCTCGAGGCTCCTACACCAAGCTATAGATTAGAAAATAGAGAAAATACAATAAAGTCTATAAACTACAGAGTGTAGCCTTACTTGTGAAGACAGGTTCCATATCTCTCTGCTCTTGAATCCTCATCTCCTCCTGAATCTGGTTCAAGCGTCGAAGCATACCTTCCATGGCCATGTATCCCAAAAGCAATAAAGAAAAAACTCTCACAATAACTGCAATGAAAAACTAGGATCCGAGGATCGTTCAAAGCGAGTAGCGCAATACTCAAATCATAAAAGAAATGGGAAAAATGAAAGCCGGCCGGCTGACATTTAAAGGAACAGAGACGTCGTTTAACGACGTCTTGACGTCGTTTAACGACGTCCCGACGTCGTTAAACGACGCCTATAACGACGTTCACCGTATTTGCGACGTCGTACGAAATTTGTTTTGTTTTCGCATATATATTGCCCTATTAGTCCTCCAGCTTCTCCGCCGCCCTCCGTCCTCCGTCCTCTGCTCCTCCGCTCTCCAGCTTCCTCCTCATGGAATAATTTAAGGGCTAAACTTAGCTATTTGGCGATTTTTTAGCACATTTTCAAAATAATTTGGCTAAAGTAAATGGAAAAAATTGGGAAAAAAATAATAATTTTAGCTTAACTTTTTTCGGGACTGCACCAACCTTGGAGCTCTTTAGCCAAACGCTAGAAAGTAAGAGAGTGAAATTTTGTATTGTTTAGCTAAACCATAGAAACTTTTAGAATGGATTTCGGGCCAGTTTAGCTAACATCATTCTAATTTATATGAAATATAGGATTAGTAGTTTAGTTTCTAGCATTATGAATTAATTTGAGTCCTCGACTTTGCTAGTTAACATTATTTTAGAATGTTTTCACAAAGAAAATGATCAAAATAAACGGAATATATTGAGAAAAAGTATAGTAATTTGGCTTAATATTTTCTGTTGGTCATACCATAGAAATTTTTGGGTTGATGTTTGGGTTAGTTTAGCTAAACGCTAGAAAGTATGAGAGGAAAAATGTGTAGAGTTTAGCTAAACCACAGAAAGTTTTGGGAATAATATCGAGCAAGTTTAGCTAAAGTCATTCTGGCTAATAAGAAATATGTGATTAGTAATTTATTCCCTGTTCCTCCTCCTCCTCCTTCGTCAGAGCTCCTCACCTGCATCTGCCATGGCCGCTTCTCCTGATGCATGCCCGCTTGATGCCGCACCAGAGGCCGTGCAGGCGCTGCTGGAGCACCTGAACTGCCTCCAGTCTGAGTGGCTAGAGACGAACCTAACCCAAGAAAGGCCAGAGTTCAAGCAAGCCATGACAAAGCTGCGTGATAGGGGGCAAGAAAGAGCTCGCTCGCATTACTGGGAGGCCGGGACCTTCCCTCAATACAGGCTCGAATGCCTGAAGAAATGCATGGTGAGCTCGTTGTGCTTGGCCCGTATGCTAGAGGATAGGGTCCTTTGGGAAGGGAAACATTTGCTGAAGCCCTACTTTCAAAGGTTGCACCAGACCAACCAGGGCATGCGGGAAGTGCTTGTACATGAATTCCTTGGGGAAACAGACACCACGCCGGAGGGCTTGGATTCCATGCCGGGGAGGCTTGTTACGGACGGGGTGGAGGAAATCACCGCCGAAAGCACCTTCGAGGCTGAAAGTGGATCACACCGATGCTGATATATACCGCTAGATGCACCGGCATCCACTTTGTTTTGTGTATTTGAATTGTGTATGGGTTTTTATATGAATTTTGTATTTTGAAGGGAATACATATATGATTTTTGTATATGAATCTTGCATTTTGAAGGGAATCTTCACATTTTATGATTAATTAAACATAAAGCGTGTACTCAATCGTATGTAGGACTGCCCCCGATCCAAGGCTTGCAAGCCATAGGTCTATACTAGGCTGCCAATTAACTTGGCATAAATGTCTATGATAACTTCGAAGTTGCAATACTAATGTTGCCTAATATGGTTTGTAGTATACACAAACAAAGCATGCCAAAGTATTTTCTTATTCATATGTGGGAAGAAAATATAATCATAATAAAGTAATGAAGGTTCAATTGATGGTAGTCTTCTATCATGACAATAGTCTAGCCCCCCCAACCTCTCTATTCGACCGCCATCTCTTCTTCACCTTCAAATATGCGTGGAGCGAGCCTTACATGGAACTACTGAACCACCACCGATCTTGCAAAGGATCTGGAGCGAAGGTGACCTACAAAACCTCTATTACATTAGTTCCTTTGTTAATGACATATATAAATTTTATTGCATCCAAGTAAACATACTTGTTCACATTGCTCAACCCTCACGAGTGTGTCTTGACCACGATACCGACGAAGTTGAATCTAGTGAATACAAGGCCACTCGGATCTTTGCGTATCATGGCATGAGCACCAAGACACACACAAGATCAAACCATTCGGCATCAAACAACATTGTTTTGAATGCACTACCGACATCAACCTCCATGATAGTCTTTATAGTACCAATCCATTCCAACATTGCCTCGATTGGGTTTGGGTCTGCACTACCAGTCTGGCAAACTGTACTAAACTTTGCTGATATACCACAATCATAAGTGCGTTTGCCATGATCCACACTTTGTCGTCGAAAGTGAGCACCAGAAGACCATATTGATGCATATGAATTATACTACAAAGTAAAGGAACAAATGTTCAAAATAACGAACGAAACTCGTGAATTATAATATGCTATTAAGTTGCACTTACAAATAGTGACACGCCTTTAGCATATGCAAATTCTTCGCTAGAAACATGTTCGCCACGTTGCCTTGCCATCTCTAGTTGTTCGAGCAGCCATTTATTGTTTATCTCACTTGGCAGGACCCCTAGATGATCTGGAAGTGGTTGTTTGCGATTCTTTTGTCGATAGCGTCTTCTCTCCTCATCTCTCTTTATTTTTTCTTCCTCGTATTTTTTTATCCATTTCTCCATGGGAGTGGAGTTGTAGATGAGAAACTTATTGACTTTTGCCTGTTCTTCTAGTGTGAACAATTTCTTCTGTGGTTTTCCTTCGGGAACTTCTCCAATTATAGTTGGAGTGTCTTCATCGGTCCATAATCGTGGAGCATTGGGGTGTAGATCGCCAAGAACTTCGGTGACATAGAATAATGACTCTCGTGCTAACCAACCCTCGGCCATGCAACCCTTTGGCCTTGCCTTCTGACGTACGAAGTCCTTGAGGACCTTCAGAAAGCGTTCTATAAAAAACATCCATCTAGGATTTGTTGTGCCTGCAAGCTCTACTTCCGTCCACTAAATGCACTAGTAAGTGAGTTTGTATGTCCAGAAAACTTGTTGGAAATTCTTTCTCTAGCATACAACATGCCTCAACGACCTTAGTTCGCATGTCCGCAATTTTATTTGTCGGTATCTCCTTCCTTGTAATCCATCTAAATATCATTTAAGAAAGAAAAAAGTTAAGTGAGAGTTCAGCATCGAGTGTTTTCTAAATCCGTATGAACCCGGAAAACTCGATAGGAGACATATTGCGTAGTGGACCGCCGGGCGTGAGACGACCCCTCAGAACAATAGGCATAACAAACTGCAACATCTTATGCCAATCATGAGATTTCAACCCAGTTAACTCCCCTTCGTTAGAGAAACAATTACGCAACGAATGCATATATCCTGTCGGAGTCTTTATTGCCTTGATCTCTTCTCGAACGGGTTTCATACATTTTCTAGGCACGATCCAATCCACTTGTGACCTTATTCCTTCTTCGACATTTAACCATGCTTTAGATTTTGATCCGACTTCTTGTAGATCTTCTCGTCTTTGCATGCATCGTGTCCTTACGTCCGGTGACATGCCTCCAAATAGGCGCCAAACGCGTTTTAAAGATGTGCATGGGATCAAGAAGATGATGGATCTTCAATTCTGTCCAATAGGGTAGAAGGAAGAAGGATGCTTTCCACTTCATTCCCTTAACCTTATTTCCTTTGGCATCCCACATGTTACCCCAATCTCTCATTGTCAACCTTTTGGGAGGCTCTTCAGTGCAATGTTTTTCTCTTGGACCTACGTATCGAAGTCGATTTTCCATTGGCAGATATCTCTTGAAGTTTGCATAGACATTTTTGTGCAATGCCGTTGACCGGCGAGAGTTCAACTGTTCAAACCCACACAAGTGACATGCCGCATATCCAGACACTTGGAGTCGGAGAGTTCATACAAACCAGGCCAATCGCTCGTTGTCCACATTAAGATTGCTCTCAAGGTAAATCTTCGTTCAAAGACGAAGTTCTCTTGAGACATCGTAAACTTCAATACCTTCACTCCACAATGTCAAAAGCTCATCAATAACTATTTTCGGATCACGGATCTAGACTTTCCGGCTTCTTGGTCCCGGAACTAATAGTACTACCATTAAATGGCTAGTCTTCATGAGTAACCACGGTGGTAAATTATAGTTGATCAACACTCTTGGCCAAGTTGACCCGCAGCGGCGATTGGCGTCCATAAGGATTAACACCATCCGTTGCCAACCCTAATCGAGATTTCGTGGCTCTCTTCCAAATTCGGCCATGTTTCATCAATATGCTTCCATTGCTTGCGAGTCACTAACCACAGCGGAGTACATTGTCACTCGACGCATTAGCGGCACACCAACCCATGAGCGAAGCTAGAGATTCACATCGAAACAATAGCCTTATGCGAGGGATCAATGGAAAGTAGCGAACCACCTTCATCGGGACGGTCTTTCCCTTGGCATCTGCGTTGTACCTAGAGGCACCACATTTAGGGCATGTTTCTGTGTTCTTGTAGATGTCATTCGGATAATATACCATGCAATCATTTGGACAAGTGTGAATCTTATGGTAGCCTAAACCAGTAGCTGCCAATATATTTTTTATTTCAGTGCGACTTTTGGGCATAGTGTTCCCTTGTGGGAGTATTTTCTCTTGCAATAACCTGTATAAAACAGACCTTTACGTATACATTCAACTACAAATTCAATAAGTCAAGTGATTGCAATTGTACTTACTCTAACAAAGCCGTAACACTGGCATTGCTCCATTTGAATTTGGCTTGAAGGTTTAATATCAATAAAGATGTCGTCAATCTAGATATGCTTGCACCTGGATATAATGCTTTATGCGCCTCCTCCAATAAAACGTGATCTTCATGACCATCGTTAGGAGTATTTATATCGTCATCTAGGTCGTTGTCGAAGATTGGGCCAAATGCATCTAACATGTCGGCTATGGGTTCCTCAACTTCCATGAAGTCGTCCATAGGGGCATTGTTGTCATCTTCATCATCGTATTCCTGTTCATCTTCATCATTGTACTCTTCATTATGCGTTGTGCCCATGTTTGTACCATACTGCTCAATGTATTCTAATTCTGCTATCCGCAATGACGTTTGATGTCGCCAATTCAGTACGCTTGGATGTGGTCTCATATCCACTTGCCTACCCTGCACGTCAGATTAAACGAAATATATACGTGATTGATACATGCATTGAGAACCCGCGTTTGTTAAATTTTAAGCATTTAATAACATATATTGAAGATATAATACACATTTATCTTCAATATGTGCAATCTCATTCCAAGAGAAGAAGAATTCGAAGAATTCGAAAAAGAAGAAGAAGAAGAAGAAGAATTCGAAGAAGAAGAAGAAAAAGGGTGCATTCCGACGAAAATTATATGAGTAATTTGAGTACATCATCAAAGGACCTCCGGTATTGGTCTACCGTATTCATATTCAATGAACAATTCATCACCAATACACAAAGTTTTTATAGCATAAACCATGATATATCTCCCGTCAATTTTACGCCTAAAAAAATCTTCTTGGTCTTTGTTTGCCTCGACAAATTCACAATTGGTAGCTTCAAGATTCTCGATAGAGCTATTAATAAAAGCAGCAAGGTTTCCATGCAACTGAGAACGACCATCAATATATGTGAAGCTTGCGTAGTCACTGGGCTTGGATATTGTTCGTGCATTTGAATTTAGGCCATAGATGAGCATGCGCCACTGATGCTTACTCAATTTATGCCAAGTGTCTGAGTTATATTCAGGACCTACATATGGCATTAAAGGAACAGTCGTACCATCTTTGACTTTTGTATTCGTCATAATATATAATCCCAGGCCAGCACCGGGGACCCGACTATTTTTAATCATGTACTGCCTACCCCAATATGTAAATTGCTCCCCATAAATAATTGGCTTGCCTCTAGGCCATGCATTGAATTTCTTACGATCTTTATCTGTAAAGGGCTGGACCAAATGGACTAGTGAAGGTGGAAGATTATTTTCTTCTACATGATCTAGTACATTCCAATTTTGATGAACATTGTCATTCCCTCCAATCTTGGCAACGGCCATTGCACGACGAGTTCTATCACGTAATGGGATACTCTTTGAGGAAGTTGATGGCTTTCTTTTTGTAGGGTTTTCTATGAACGCATTCATAGTATCAACATCATCTACTTCCAATGACAACATAACCCCAAAATCTATATACTGCTTCGAGCTCACTTCATTCTCAATTTCTTCCTAACAAAATACAAGCAAACTAAGTTAAGACGTCGATTCAAGTACATGAGAGTAGTTGATTCGAGTTCATGAGATTCGTGTATTATACCTCGTTGGAATACCCCACATGTGCGTCGTCGAAACCTTTGGATTTGTCGGGCATTCACCATATTTGTCAACATGGTCGAGGACAGTCTTTCTCATCCGTTTTATTTGTCCTTTGCACATCGAACAATTGCAATATAACCGCTCTGTCAAGTACAACTGCAAAAAAAAAAAAAAGTAACATCAAGATATAAAGTTAACTAATCATTCGAAACATGTTTATGGTACATACATCGGCGGCATTCATTTCATGCACACCACCAAAGCCTCTAGGAAGACTCGGTCCACTGGGTCTAATTGGACTATTTGTGGCAATTGTTGGGGTAACATTCTTGCGCAAGTCGCCATGTAACTTTCTCAAAGCTTTCTGTCTCACTTTACGTTCAAATTCCTTCTGACGTTCGTCCATGTTGTTTTTCTAGTAAACAATAAAAATATTAATAAAAAACCATCTAATAATATAATAAATATAAATATCCATGTTTTTTTCATGATTTTATCAAATGTTTATTCTTAAGATTCAGATTCATACAACGTTTATGATATTTAGAAAGCATTTGATTGAAGGGTGCCTGAACCCGATACATCTAGTCCTCTCCATTTGAAATGGAGTCGACCAGTACCTTATATTCACGCAACCTTTCAAATCTTTTGTAATCTATGAAGATTGAAACTTACGTTACGAGGTGCATAAACCCGATACATCTAGTCTTCTCCATTCGGGATGGAGCCGACCAGTACCTTGATCATGCATCCCTCAAGTTTTTAACATACTTTCAAGATTCAATCTTCTAATCTATTAGCATTTGGAGGTGTTTAACTCTAAAACCACAAAGATTAACAAATTAGCAGAGATCTTACCTTATGAAGACCCACGGGCGCAAAAAAATCCGAAACAAACGAGTCAAAATAACAAAGAAATGGTAAATAACCCGGCGGCGGGTTCCGCCATATTTAACGTCGTTTATCGACGTCTCGTGGACGTCGTTTAACGACGCCCTAAGCTGACGTGTCCTGACACCTAGCCATGCCACGTCAGCTTGGGCCGTCTGATGCCCCCTCATATGCCACGTCAGATGATCATAACGTCGTTTAACGGCGTCAAATGATCATAACGTCGTTAAAGCGACCAACCGTGATTGTTTAACATACTTGAAACAACATACAATACAAATAACACAAATAAATAAAAAAACTGATTGTTCCCATTCATAAAATAAGCTTATACAACGACAACACAAATAGATAAAAAAACTTATTGTTTCCATTCAAAAAAAAAAGCTTATACATTACTTATGTCCATTCAGGAGGGCGTGGCGGTTTGATGCAACCATTTGCATCATTATACGCACCATTAATGTCGTTTTCTCTTTGTTTGGCTCGGTGAGCCATTCTACCGATCGTTCCGCATGGAGCGCCGGATGTTAGTGCAATCGAAGCTCCTTTTCACTCATCTTTGCCACGATGGTGAAGGGAGGATTCTCGGGCCGGAGAAGCGGGGGGTTCTTTGGAGTTGTCTTCCCTTGGAGGAGGAGGATTACTGCTAGAAGGAACATATCGCGCGAAGGTGGTCTTCAACTGCCGGACCATTATAGCAAGATAGGGAAGAACACTCAAAAGATAAGAATAACAGCAGCTACTGATGGATCCACTTATAACGTGGATTTAGGGTTAGGGTTAGGGTTAGGGTTTTTATTTGGCAAAAAAAAAAGAAAAATTTCCTCTGTGTGACGTCGTTTAACGACGTCGAGGCTGACGTGTCCTGGCACGCAGGCAGGCCAGCTTGGCACTAGCATCATGCCACGGAGGCCAACATGAAACGTCAGCTCTGTGAGACGTCGTTGAACGACGTCCAGCTGGCGCGTCTTGACACCCAGGCTGCCAGGTTGGCAACAACCCATTTCCACGCAGGATGCGGCGCGACGTCAGCTCTGTGAGACGTCGTTGAGCGGCGTCCGGTGGCGTGTATTGACCGCGGGCGCCGCCTTTGGCAACAGTACCATGCCACGCAGGCAAATCCGACACGTCAGCCCTGATACACGTCGTTGAACGACGTCGAAACGACGTTGTCGTCGTTGAACGACGATGTCGTCGTTTTTCGACGACGACCCGTCGTTCGTCGACGTCTCGACGTCGTTGAAGGACGACTATCCCTTGTAGTGTTGACTGACTGATACCTAAAGCCATGCGCCACCCAGCCAGACAGAATTCCATCCCCTTGAGCACTATCCTGTCCTCTCCTTCTCCTGTGTAAGTCACACTCAGCACGTCAAAAAAATACGTAACCCTTGCATTGTATGGTTGAGATAAAAATTCTTTTCTTAATTCACATACTTGATGCTTGGTAAGTTTCTTGTTGCAAGTATTTTTGCAGCAGCTTGTCTTCATGAACTTATTGATTGAAGTTGTGGAGCATAGCCTTTCCTCTTTGCTCTTTCCCTTGGGTTGTCTTGGAATCCTATGTGTGTAAGTATACTTCCTTTTTCGTTTGAATTGAGCCTGAATGTTGTCCTCAAATGATTCTATTTCCATATCCTCATTTTCTTTAGCTTCTCGAGCTTGCAGGTGTTGTGAGACAGTCCTTCCATCCTGCAGCATCACATCACTATTTTCCCATTGTACAAGTGCATTTTCTGCTGGCCTTTCTGCACAAGCATGACATTTGAGATCCTCTGTAATTAGTGCAGGAAGGATCTTTCCCACACAGAGCCCCACCTTTGAGTCTCCTAAAAATTCATCGTCAACAGCATCCCGGGGATCATCAAGACAATTATGGCCCTGCATATTTACTTCGGGTCACATGCATGAAGAATGTGGCAATGCTTATCCAAGAGATCAGTTCTTGAGAAACTAGGTGGTGGTTCATCATCATCGATGCTATCCTCGCGAGGAAAAGCGTGTACCTAGATCCATTTGTAGGATCAATTTCTTCATCAGCATCGACCTTTCGCCTCTCTGATTCTACATTCGAGGTCGGTGATGGAGAAGCTAAATCAATGGCATGATATCTTATATCCTGCCGAGGCCATTCGATAAACGTGCCCACAGCCTCTTCAATGTTGTCAGCGCCATCACATGGAATCGGAAGGATGTGGGTAGGCACCACAGCCTCGGTAACTTGCACTGCTACGTTGAGTGCGTCAACATTCTTCCCATGGATGCAAGTTCTATTCACCCAGACACCCTTACCAACCACAGTATTATTGCGACAAGGTTCACCATATTCTCTGTCGCTTCTTGTTTGAAGGAGCGGGCGAGTTGACACCGAAGTCCGATGATGTTGTGGAGGGACTACTAGGCAAGTTGGGGTTTCGATGTGATCGGGCGTTCCGATGACATAGTTGGGGCTCCTTCACAGTATTTCACTTGATTTCGAGGCCATTCGATAAATGTCCCAACGGCTTCAGCAATGTTATCTGCTCCCTCACACGGAATGGGAAGCACATGGGTGGGCACTATGGCTTCAATGACCTCCACGACCACATTGCACCATGGAATGTTCCTGCCATGCAGATGGCCTCTATGCAATTCATGTCCCCTGGCAACTACCACATCCCCATCGACAAGGTTACGCAGGGGCCTTTTCCTGTGAGAATCAATACACATATCTATATACTTGTTAAAGACATGCAACCCTCGATGACATATACTTAGTAAAAATAGCGCGAAAATGTGAAAGAAATTATACGACATGAGACAAATGGCGCGGTTTTGCTCCATTTCTTAAATGGCTTGATCGCGCCATTTACCTTTAAAATGCGCCATTTTAATGTCAATGGGCCATTTCCCTTTAAATGGAGCAGCTGCGCCATTTTTCCTTGAAATGGGCAGTGCGCCATTTCCCTTTAGATGGCGGTAGCGCCATCTAAAGGGAAATGGCGCGGCTGCTCCAGAAAAAAATGCGCACTGCTCCATTTAAAGGGAAATGGCCCATTGACAGGTAAATGGCATCTTTAATCTAAATGCTATATCTAATAGCTAGAGTTATGGATTCCTATTACTACAAGATTCAGCAAGACATCAATTGTTGAGAACTTATCTACTGAACAAGATAGAGAAGATCTACCCTTAAACATATTAAAACATTTAACATCCTACATCCTACATTAAACATACTAAAACATTTAACATACTAGAACTGAATAGCCTCTAACCTGGAGGTCATTGACGATTCCGGATCTGCCATATCAGAGAATGCGCCTGAAGAATTTGGACAAGCGCCTGAATAATCTGGACAAGTCTGGACAAGCGCCTGGAGAATCCGGACAAGCGCTGAAAAATGAAGACGAAGCGCCACTAGAATGAAGAAAAGCTACCAAGAATGAAGCCGAAGCTTAAGAACGAACGGCGCCACCAAGAATGAAGACAAGGGCTAAGCGGCCGCAAAAGAAAGAAAAGCGGCCAAGCCGGGCAAATCGCCGCTATCGACTAAGGAACCAACGCCTAAGACGGAATAGACGCGTCGGAGAAGCATACGCTTTGTCGACCAAGTGATCTCAGCGCAAATACCTACGAAACCGTTGAGTCGAAAAGTATAGCGCCTTCTATCGACCATGTTCCGCCTCGACAGCCAGACAATGAAAAGGCCCATTATGAAGTGGACGAGGCGGGCAAATTCAAAGTTCAAAATACTGGGCGGGCAAATTCAAATTTCAAATTTGAGCTGGGGAGGCGGGACAGGCGGGCTTGGCGGAATGACTCAAACTACTTAAAATTTATAATGGCGAACGGGCGGGAGAAACGGACGGGCGGGAAAATTCAAAATTTTAAAAATTTGTGGAGACGGACTGGCGGGCGGGAAAAATCGAAATTTTCAAAATTTCGAGACGGACGGGCGCGCAAATTTGAAGAGACCGGGGGGTGGGTTTTCTTTTCTTTCCCCCGACTTTTCTTTTCTGTTCTTTCCGTCCAATTTTCATTTTCAATTTCATTGTTCTTTTCTCCTGCCTCCGCCTTCCGCCAGCGCCTAGCGCCTAGCGCCTTGCACACTCTCTCTCCTATTCAACCATTTTCTCTCTCTAGCGCCTGTTGATCCGGGAGCGCTCGGAAAAAAAGTGGAGTAGGATTTATACGGTCCCGTACTTTTATACTTTTATACAATGGCGCAATCTTCGATCAAAATCCAGGAGCCAGGCTCAGGTTAGTATCTGTTGTTTCTATTCTTATCGATTTGTAGTGTCTTAGGTAACTGAAATGGCGCGGACGCGCCATTTCATTAGGAGAGGGTGGGCTTGTAGCAGCCTTTCCTCCTATAGTTTATGAAATGGCGCAGGTGCGCCATTTCCATAATGTCTGTTAATATTCTTGTAGAAGCGGACACATAGAAGAGCAAATGGCGCATCTGCGCCATTTGCTTTTCGAAGGGACCCATAATAGAGCAAATGGCGCAGGTGCGCCATTTAGACTAAATGGCGCACCTGCGCCATTTAGCTTTTATATAATAGAGCTAATGGCGCAGGTGCGCCATTTAGACTAAATGGCGCAGCTGCGCCATTTAGTCTAAATGGTGCACCTGCGCCATTTAGTCTAAATGCCGTTTGCTGTTTTAACTTTCTAGCACATGCCATTTCTCTCACCATGCTTACCTCGCAGCGGCTACTGCGCCGAAGAAATGGAACGTGGTGACTTCGAGGAGCATAGTCCTCACTGGAAGGTCTTGGTGTATGGAGATCGTTAGAGCCATACCCTTGACTGATGGCGTAGACCCAACCAAGGGAGACAAGAGGCGAGAACTTTGCCTCCTTGTCAAATCAGGTACAGGTGAAGAAGGAACCTCAGCCGTGGCCCAGATGGGCATCATTGTCAACATGAGGGAAGTCAAGAAACAAGGAAGACTTGACTTTCTTGGTTGCACAGTGGAAGATCCGGTCACTGGCAGCATTGATCTCTATTGCATGGATTGGCAGTGCTACGAGCCTGCAATGATGGAGTCCAGCATGAAGGACCAAGCACTGTCGGCCAAGAAAAAAGGTTGGCCGCTGCCATCTTATGAGTCCAGGGAGCAAGCAGATATCAAAGGCACGATAGAGATCCTCAAAGGATTCGGTATTCTGCGAGCAGCAATGGACATGTCCAAAAACTCTGTGTCCTACATTGTAAGAGCGAAGATCTCAGGCAACATGCCAGCAGTAATGGATAGCTGATGGCTGCTGGGAGAGATGCAGAGAAAAGGTGTAAAAACTAAACAAGCCACCAAAGCTGGCAAAGGAACAAAAACAGGTGGAGGTGGTGAAGTACATAGGGAGACAGAACAAGAAGAAGGACGAGACGTTGAGAAAGGGGAGGAGCATAAGGATGAGAAGAGGGATGAGGCTGATGCTCACAAACATGATTCTCCCGTGAAGTCCACTGAGAAGCCTGCTGATAGTGACCGCACTATTAGTGACAATAAGGAGGCTACAAAGCACATAAGAAATGTAGCATCCACAGCAGATAGCACTCCAGCAAAGAGAAAGCCAGAAACCAAAGCACAGATAAGGGCCAGGAAATTACAAAAGATTGCAGATCTTCAAGTGCCCGAGGAACTAAAGATGGACCGTGACGCCGAAGAAGAAATGGCAGAGGAAACACTAAAGAAAATACAAAAGCACGGCCACATGTTCCCCCTTGGAGTCACATACACCAGAAGAATATCTATCTGGGATCTAGAAGAGGCCCCACCTAATATGACCGCCAGGGTTATTAACCCCGAGCATGTTAGGAGGCTCTGCAAATCATTTGCTGAGGATCCACACCCGGTATTCACTCCAGTAGATGTGGTGCCCTTTGATCCGGATACAAAGGAGTTGCTGAGCTGGTCACAGGAATCTGACCTGATTCGGAAAAGATTTTATATTATCAATGGTAATCATTCGGTCGCTGCTGCTCAGCTCGTGTGCAGTAAGTTGGGGACAGAGGATGCTAGAGCTGAGCTCAGCAAGATCTATGTCTATAGAATATGCAGAGTTCTTTCTGGAGAGATCAGTGACCTGGACCTTCTTCAGCTCAGTGTGGATGTGAATGATATAGTAGCAAAGACTGTCTTCAAGGAACCATATGTGGATCAGATCCACCATCTTCGCAAGCAGTACCAGGAATGCGGAAGACCAGCCCCTGCTGGTAAAGGACAGTCAAGAAGTGACGAGTACAAGGTACGTTTACGTCTCCTTAGCCATACATTTATCAAAATGGCGCAGCTGCGGCATTTCAACGCAGCTGCGCTATTTGAGTTGAAATGGCGCAGCTGCGCCATTTGAGTTGAAATGGCGCAGCTGTGCCATTTGAGTTGAAATGGCGCAGCTGCGCCATTAGATGTAAATAGCAACATTTGAAATTCTAAAATCGCCAGTTCTCTTGCAGCACTACCTTGAAATGGCAGACAAGATTCTGAGGGGCAAACACACGAAGGATGTCAATCGGTTTGTCTTCATGCCAGATGATGTCTATGCACTCTTCCGCCAGATGTGGAACAAATGAAGGAAGGGAGAACTTAAGGACAATAGGGGTCAAGCTATAGTAATCAATTTTGCCAAAGACAAAGATTACTTCAGTGACAACTACCTTAGATGCATGAGGGGCTTGGACTATGATGATTGTAGAAAGGTCCTCGAAGAAGCATTAAGCGGGGATATATATGTCAAAGTCACCTCAGATTACAAAGGCGATAATTTCTTCAAGACGAGGGCGCAGAACTTAAGAGTACTTGCTTACATGAAGAAGGAGATACTGCACTTCATTGCAGATCAAATTGGCACTAAGTACAAGAAATTCGAGGACCTACGGAAAGCCACAGACCACTTCTCAGATAATGCACTTCTGGCTTGGGGAGTATGCCACCATAAGTGGGTGCAGGAAGGAATACTCAAAGAGGGAGTTCATGGTCACATGCCATTCTCCTTGGCCAGATCCATTCGAAAAATACTTCAGCACAAAGCGAGAACCGCTTCCTCGCCAAGATGGATTGTGGAGCATGTCACCGCGGGGGATTCCGCGACGAACATGCGATTATATACCGCCAAAGATGATATGTTTAGATGCAAGGCAGCCTTACTCCGATTTGGAATAGTGAGATCAGAAACGCGTTCTTGATAAAGTCTCACGGATGGCGATGTAGAGACATCTTTGGATTCTATGTTTCGTCGGGCGGAGCATAACTTATTTTTGCGATGCTTTGAAAGACTAGAATCCAGGTCAAGAGTGTTTGTAGGAATCTATGAAGAGGGAGACTGGAGCTGCTGTGTGGTTCAGGGTATCAAAGAGCCACAAGCTCTTCTATTTGCTACGAGGATTTTGACGCATCGACGGAGAGCACTGTCAAGACCGGACCTCGAGGCTATATGGCGATCATCCTAGAAAGCTCCCCTTAAAATTCCTCCTATTCCTAAGGAAGCCATCGGAAGTGAGGGCGATGTTATGGCTAAAAACTCATGCAAGATGGGTTTAAGTGGAGTTGGCGGGGTATGGAGGGAGAATATCTGGTGCATAAACAGATTGGTCCTGCAACTGCGTTCTACCTTGTTGATAAGCTCTGCCCTCAAGGTAACATCGTACTAGATTTCTTCTCTGGTGGAGCCTTCTCTAGGGCATCCCTTCATGTTGGAAGAATCTGTGTGACATACGAGCATGACTTAGGAAAGATGAAATGCGTATCGGGCATTCTGAATAGGATCGAGAACGTCATGTACCCCTGGCTTGACCCAAAGGCCATTGACCAACGCCAACGGGAAGTCTTGACTTTGCAAGATGTTGAATCTCAGAAGGGGGCAGACGAAGAAGCTTCTCATACAGAGAAAGGTGAGACGTCGGGCCAAGCTGGAGCAGAGCAGGATCAAATTGACCGCAGTAAAATTAACCTGGATGATTATGAGAAAGTCTCTGATGACCACTTCGACAAAGACTATTAAAAAAATTCTATTTGTTTTGAAAAATTGTATCTTACGTAATATTTCTATTAATATATATCTACATGGTCTTCTGAAAATATGTTATCTATTGCAAAATGGCGCGAGAGCACTATTTGCTTGGTCTTCACGTTCAGTCAAATAGCGCGCCTGCACTATTTGCTCGCTCTACACGTTGAAGTAAATAGCGCGCCCGCACTATTTGCTCGCTTTCACGTTCAAGCAAATAGCGCGCCTGCACCATTTGCTTCCTTTCACGTCAAAGCAAATAGCGCGTTTGCGCTATTTGCTTTGTGGTTATTTCTAAACTAAAGGAGCGGCCGCGCCATTTTGTTTGCTTGCTGGGCGCTTTTTGGCAATTTAATATCTGCTTTTGTGGTTGTCGGGCGGCTTTTCCTCATACTTTCCAAGTAAATGGCGCCATACTTCTCTTCCTGACAACTAAAACCGCGCTGTTTTATATTAAATGTAGCGGTTTTTGCATGATAACTGGTTTCTTTTTAAGTAAATAGTGCCATATGTAGCCATAAATGTGTGATAAAACAGTGAAGAAACTGATTTCACGAGAAATTGGAATCACGAAATTTCCAACTTTAATGAAACTCTGCTTGACTATGAAAGATTTGGCCTTGGCCTTCTCTACTGTAGAAATTACCTTATACTGGCTTTCTGCTTACTCTGTGTCTATTGCGGCAAAGATATGACACTCACCCTGGATGTAGTCGCGGGCTGCCTCGCCGTCGTCGTTAGACAGAATGTCCCAATCTCCCAACTCTGCTAGCACCGCAGTCATGACGTAGGGGCAGTTTGCTGTCCTATGGCCTGGCTGGAAGCACCTGAAACAAAGCTGCTTTTCTATGCACTCCTGTCTCTTTTCTTTGGGCATAGCCTGCAAAAAGGATCGCATTGCTTTGGAGTAGTTTGACCCCTCCTGCTTGTCCTTGAAGGACACCTGCTTTTTCTCCTGCTGCTTCCCCTGATTGCCACCATAAGGGGCTCTAGCTGGACCTGGGCTGACTGCCCTAGGGCTATAACTCCCTGTTGCCTTGCCTTTGTCCTGATAATACTGCTGCCTCTGCCCGCTATTCTGAGGCCCTGTTCCTTGCAAACTTATTGCCTTGGACTCTGCTTCTGATACTGTCTTAGGGTTTATTGCCCTTACAAGCTTGCGGATCTCATCATTCAGCCCCTCAATATAGCTTTCCACTGCATGCTTTTCGCCCAACTTTGGCACATAAAGCCTTAGCCTCATGAATTCCTATATATATTTCTGGACTGATTTGTTGCCTTGCTGCAACCTGTAGAACTGCTGCATCATGCTGGACTTGTGCTCTCTCGGAACGTAGTGGCGCTTGAAGGCTTTAGCAAACTTCTTGAACCTGCAAGCATCCCTGCTCAAGCCATGGGCCTTTGCATACCCCTTCCACCATATGCGTGCTGCTCCTTTTAGGTTGGCTCGCCTGAGGTCGATTCCTGCTCCTCTTGCTGGAGGTGGTGTCGAGGGACTCGGCATCAGGATGCTGGTGGTCTTGTCTCTAATCCCCATCTGTTCCTGGATGGCGAGGAACTCTTCTTCGGATGGAAGGTCTCCGGTCTCCATAACCTGTCTTATGCTGCTGTAGGCCTGGATATCAGAAGTCGACTCCCCTGTGTAGGTGTCGGCTTCTCGCACTTGAAAAGGAAAGTCCGAGACTCCCCGGATGATGAAGTCGTCCAAGTCGGTTTGCCGTAGTTGGTGGAGCAGTTCATCCAATCGGAGCTCCCTCTCCCTGCATTCGGGGAGGTTCTGTATGTCGCTGAGGAGTAGATACTCCTCTCCGTTGATGATGATAGGGGCTAGGCTTGTGATGCCTAGCCCAAGTGGGGGAGCAACTCTGATGGTCTGCCGGCTCTGCTCGAAGTTGACCAGCTCCTCTTCTGCTTGTCGCCGTTCTTCCTCTGAGTCTAGCTCGGCGTACCCTTCGTCGTCCGACTCTTCTTCTTCTTCTCTTCCTTCTTGCTCTTGCTGGTACTGCAAGAGCATCTGCTCTTCGGCTTGGACTGCTATGGGGTCCACCTCCATCGGAGGGATAGAGGTTGCCCCCATTGGGTTTTCGGCACGGTGGGATAGGAAAATAGCTAGGGCGGCGGTATAGGAGAAATACTTGGTCCTGTTAGCTGTCAGGACCATGTAGTCTGGTAGCCTCTGCGCCTTGTTAGTCAAGTACTTGGCGATGTTGGGGACATCACCCAAGGCTGCTTGAAGGGATGGGCGGGAAGAAAGTAGCCTATGCAAGGGGGAACCTGAACGAGGGAGGGTCCTACCCTAGCTTGGAACTCTGCTAGAACTTGTCTATATGCTGGGGTGGCTTGGAAATCTATCTCTCTCCCAAAGACTTGGAAGATGTCATTGACATCCGCCTCTGCAGCATGGGCACTGGCGCTGTACCATCGCCTGAAGTCAGCAGTGGCCATTGATCTAGCGAAGAAGGGAGTATCAAACGGATGCAGAAGCGCCTCAGGGAGCTGGAAGATTGCCTTGGCAGTGGAGAGCAGACTTGTAGGGTGCTAATTGAGAAATGGGGGACCTATTTATAGAAAAGGGGAAAACCCTAATTTTTGGATGACCTAGAATTTTCTGGAATTGGGTGATTCTAACCTATTAAGAGGTGCAATTGAGAGTTTGAAGACTACTTTTAGGGTTTGAGCATGCTAGGATGGACTAATGAACCTATTGCAACAAATTGGAGATCATTTGGATGTGGCATGGTGACAAAATGCTGGGAGGTCTCACACGTTGCGCCCAGACCGATAATGAGAAGTTCATTTTCTGCCCTGGCGCGACGTGTGAGACATGGGCTCTAAATGGGCTAAACTTGATCAATTTGGGTAATCTAAGGCTGCAATTCTACTGAACTCATCGAGTAGGCAGAATTGACCCCTTATTTGGTCGATTTGGAGCAGTTTTGGGCATTTTTGGGGCATGGTCTCACACGTTGCGCCCAGCCCGAAAATGAGATTCTCATTTTCTATCCTGGCGCGACGTGTGAGACATCGTCTCAATTTTGCTCAAAAACTCCAATTTGACTAAAACAAAAGCTAGAATTCAATATCCTAACCTGCTTACTCAAGATTGGACGCATTATTTACACAAAAATTCTTTTATATTAACAAAAATTTTCATTATTTACAAAACAGTTCAAGGGCGTTCTCCCTTGATGTGTCTAGCTAAGTACATATCCTGCCTCATGAGGGTGACCCTCTTCGCGTGAACTGTGCAGGCCGTCGAATCCTCAAAATGCTGCACTATTTTCGCCTCTATCTTTGCCTCCCCGCAGAGGCACAAAGCAAGCATTTCATCGGTCACCCGCATGTCCGTGTTGTACTCCTGCATGACTTCTCGGACCAAGCGTTGAAACGGTGCCCGGGGAATCAAGAGTCTGTAACTTCGCTGGAAGTGCCGGATTTCCTTGAGGGCCCTCTGCTCCTTCTGCTTGCTCTTGGTCTGCTTCTTTCCCCGGTGCTCGGGAGGCTTGGGCTTGGGTGGCGGCCGGGAGGTGCGGCTTTTTGTCCGAGGCGTCCGCCTTCAATTGTTCTCACCCTGTGCTCCTGGTAGTACGCGTTGTATGCCTCCCACTTCGCCATGTAGGCGTTGTGCTCCTTGATCTTCTTCTGATAGACCTTGACGGGGTCTATCACGTACGCCTCCCGTTGTGGCCGTGGGGCTTTGACCCTATCCCACGTCGGGAATGGTGGGGGCCGGCGCTGTCCGGGGCTGCTCCTCCTCGGTGCCACACCGCCGGGTACTTCCTTCTCCACGGTAGGGGTTTTGAAGAGCTTGCCCCTCAGTGTTGGGGATGTAATCTTCATCCGAGTCGTCGGTTGAAGGTGGGGTTTGCTCGCCTGATGGCTCATTGATGACGGGACCCTGCCCTCGCTTACCAACCTTGACAACTCTTCTGCCTCCCGCCTTAATGCCTTTGGCCTTCTTCCTCTTCGGCTCGCCGGCTGTGGTAGGCTCGTCCTCTCGTCTCTTCGTCCTCCTCTCCCGGCGGCTCTTTGGCTTCATACTGGCTGATGAGCGCCCTTGAGGTCTTCTTCCTCAGCGGGGGGCTAAGTTTTGGGCTGCGCGCTGCTCTCTCTCTTCCTTCCTCCTCCTTGAGGCGGGCCCAAGCCTCGAGTTGCTCCTCGGCGGTCGGTTGGGCCCTATCTGCTCCGTTCCCCCCCTGCTCCTCCCTCTCCTCTTGGCCATCTCCACCGAGAATCTGCATAATGTCCGGCGCTCCTGCGCCTATGACCTCGATGCAGTGGCTCGATCCGATCCTGCCTCCTCATTTGGAAGAAGATTAGCCTTGCGGAAAAGGCGTTCTTGGGTATCCTGCGAGATGATGAGGCCGCTAAGCCTGCGGGCGATCGGCGTCGGCGGGGCTTCCTAGTACGCTTTGAAGCGGGCCATATTTGCCGGTTCGCCCGATCCGTGCCTATCGCGGAGAGAAAGATGCGCCTTGGCAAACAAGGCGAATTTCCTAAGGAGGGGACGGAAATGGGGGTCTAGATCTATTTATAGGGGTCGATTTTAGGTCAAATACCAAACTACCTTTTTGGGTTGCCTAAAACATCTAAAACACCTAAATTTAAGCAAGGTCTCATACGTTGCGCCCAGCCCGAAAATGAAAAGTTCATTTTCTGTCCTGGCGCGACGTGTGAGACATGGTGGGTCCCGCTATTAAATTTTATACTCTCTAACATATAATATGTCAATTTTAGTATTTCTTAGCTCAAAATTAGAATTATCAAGCTATTTTTCCGTAATTTATGACTTTTTGGTGTGTTTCAAAATGTGAATGTCTCTGCGTTGCAAAGCCGAAAATGAGATTCTCATTATCTGTCCTGGCGCGACGTGTGAGACCACCCTACTTTTTGAAGGTTGGCTCGCCAATTTTAGTCTTTTTATGTTTTCATTCATTTTAATTGTTACTAGCTTAGCATAAACTACAAAAATGAGAAAAAAAATTTCCCATTTTTCGAGGTTTAAGGATCCTATCAAGTGAGCATGGCCAGTGCTTTGCTCTTGGTCTCCAAGAACATTGCTCTGATACCACTGTGACGTCCCCTACTCGTATACGGTGCTCCCACCGTGTACAAACAGGAGTTCATCCCCCATACCAGCTCCAATAATCGATACGGGGCCCTCCACAAATCATTCGCGCGTGAATCCAGTCCCAAAGTGGGAAGAGTGAAGGGGTCATTTTACCCCGTCTCCCTCAGGGCCTACCTAGCTGCGGAAGCGTAAACATACATGTCAGTATACAACATACACACATACCCACCTCGAAGGGTGGGGCATCAACATCTGCATAGACAACGATCAGCATCATACATAGGGGTCCTACCCAAGGCTCAGACTCGAAGGGATGACTGACGGCTTGGGTCCCCAGAGTTCATTGCAGACAGAATTCATGGCAATGGATTTGGCTGGCATAAGAACATGGCATTGGGTTGTCCACTCCATCCGCCCCTCCTGTGCACATTTTGCAGATTAGGCTGAAAAGTGTTGGGACCTGATTGTAGCCCGCCGGAGGCATAGCCGAAGGGGCTATTCCTGGGTTGCATCTCCCCAGTTCCGATGGGGCAGGTAGGGATCGCTCCCTCCAGAGGTCTACATGCTGACCCAAGGTGACTAGAGGGCCACTGCCCTTATTCGACTGAACCCACTGGAAAGTGTACACCACTTCACGGGTGTCGAGCCCATGTCTTACCCACACTCAGAGGTAAGCCATTAGACCTAGTCACAATAATCCCCGGTAGGCCTTACACACCAGAGGGATCGTTCAAGGGTCAGGACACGAACCTCCTTCTTAGCCAGTCTGGCCCCTTCACCCACAACCAGGTGTGGTTCTTGTACACAGGCCGAATCTATAGTGTGCTAGAGAGGCTAATCTAGGAGTATCTACTACTAAGCTTTAGGTCTCTACCCCCCTTCCCAATACAAGGAGTTCATAGAGTTACATCATGCATATACATCACAGAGAACTAAAGAACAAGATCTAATCTATATCATAGAGTTAGGTTCTTTAGTTAGAGTCTGGTATCTAGAGATCTAGAGGGCTGCTATGGGCAATTTAATATGCTAAACCTACTAATTTAATGACTAGAAGATGGTTTAGGCTATTAAATTAACGAAATACCTGATCCCTGAGTTCCTCCTCCTGACCTGAGCTCAACCATCCTGCTAAACTGCTTGAATCAAGGGAAACTAATGGGGCAATTCGCTCAGACAGAGTCTGGGAGGCGGTTTTGACCCCTGGGGCAGTCAAGACAGAGCTCTAAAACTCTAGAAACAAAAAATGGGCAAGTTAGGGTTTCCCTCCTTAAATAGACAAGGGGGTTGGCTAGGGTTTCCAATTATCCCCTTTTGGCATGTGGGATAATTGGGAATGGGCCCACTTGCCTTTAATGGCTAGGTGGCAAAATGTGCCCACATGGAAAGGTGTGCACATTAATGAATATGCACATTGGTAAATGTGCACATTAATTGCACACTTCAGTATGGCCCACTTGGCATAAAGTGTCCACATGGGAAAATGTGCACCTAGATAAATGTGCACATGGTTAAATGTGCACATTAATAAATGCACATTCCTTGCAAGTTGCCCCCTAGGGGCTACCCGCCTGGCTACACGTTGGCGTACACGTCAGTCGGGGTGGCGTGGACGCGTGACGGGGCAGTACAGTATACGTCCTGGGACCGTATACTGTGCTGGAACGTCACACTATCAAAATTTTCCTAGATTCTTAAACATTTTTCGAAGATTCTCTTAGATTCCCCTAGATGCTTTTGGGATTCCCATAGATTCCTTAAGATTCTCTTGAGATTCCCTTGATTCCCAAAGATTATCCCAAAATTCCTCTAGATTTCCCAAGCTTCTATATAGATTCTCTTAGATTCCTTTAGATTCTATGAAGATTCCCCTAGATTATCCAAGGTTGCACGGAATGATGTCAAACCACTACTCGTTAAAAAGCATTCGATGAGAGGAATCCAAAGGTGTGGGTCCCACTTTGATCCGAGATCTCGATCACAAGATAAAGTCGTTTGAATGCAACACAAAAGAAGGAACCTTCCATGAAAGCTTCATAATTAATGGGGTGCCACCTCATTACCATTTCATTAAATAAGTGTGACACCTCACCTCTTTAATATAAAAAACTTTAATTTAATAAAAAAATGAATGGCTAGGATTTCTCCTATCCCTTTTGATCTAACGGTTGAGATTGGTTACACCAAATTCACTTTGGAGGAAGCTTCCTTGCACCTTCCTAGTAAAAATCAAGGGCCATGATTTCTCCTCCCTTTTTTGATCTGATGGTCTAGAGATGTGTTGCATGCCCCCATGCATGGCCATGTATGTCCCATGCATGACCCATCCATAATCCAATGGCCCATGTCGCGCCACTTAACCAGTGCCCCAAATCCGATGGCAAAGAAGCATGTCACATATTTTTAGCACATTATATAAACCATGGGTGCATCGTTTCCCTGGGACACATAGAATAATTTTATAAATATAATGATATCTATCCTGAATTGGCCATTCATTTTTGGACACCAATCATATTATGTTGGCTTGGCACTTGTTTAGTAATTATAGTTATAATTAGCTAGTGTAAATTGATTGTTGACTTCAATTGTTGACTTCAATTGTTGACTTACGCTTCACCAAACATGTTGGTCAATGAAAGTCAAACATGTAACAAAGGTCATGTAAAGGCTCAAGCATGCCAAGGTGGCTCAAATATGCCACCTAGGCTCCAACATGCCAAGGTGGCTCAAACATGCCACCTAGGCTCCAACATGCCACGTAAGCTCCAACATGCCACCTATGTTTCACCACATGATTCACCAAATGCACCATTTGCATCACCAAACATGTTGGTCAATGAAAGTCAAGCATGTAACAAAGGTCATGTAAAGGCTCAAGCATGCCAAGGTGGCTCAAATATGCCACCTAGGCTCCAACATGCCAAGGTGGCTCAAACATGCCACGTAAGCTCCAACATGCCACCTATGATTCACCACATGATTCACCACATGATTCACCAAATGCACCACATGCTTCACCACATGCACCATTTGCATCACCAAACATGTTGGTCAATGAAAGTCAAACATGTAACAAAGGTCATGTAAAGGCTCAAGCATGCCAAGGTGGCTCAAATATGCCACCTAGGTTCGACATGCCAAGGTGGCACAAACATGCCACCTAGGCTCCAACATGCCACGAAGCTCCAACATGCCACCTATGATTCACCACATGATTCACCACATGGTTCACCAAATGCACCACATGATTCACCACATGCACCATTTGCATCACCAGATCTATCACGACATGTATCACCACATTGTCATGAATCTTTGAATACATCAATTTCTTCTGGAGATTTGAACTCCACCAGAGTGTTGCTCTGGTCAGCCAGAAAAGTCTATTGTATACAATAGTATACAACAATGTACATTAGAGTGTCAATGAAAGAATAGGTTACAAGAATAACCTCTTTGGTTACAATAATACAAACATGTGATTACAAGTAAAGATCTATTGATCCGTCAACCCCTCACTTCATTACTAGAGCAACTGTGCTTCACAACATCAATCATCATTCTGCGCGTGTCCAACAGCTCGCCACTAGAAATTGGTACACCCTGCAACAAACATATCAGGCCTCACATTGGATGAGTAATACCTTCAAATTTACGAACTCACCTTGCATTGGGATAGTATGTCCAAGTCTCGACATTCGCAGCCACAACTTTCTTTACAAAGACACATATAGCGGGGACCACATGACCAAAGAATCGATTGGGGGAACTTGTAATTTTCTTGTGGCGCAGCCTTTATGGTGCTTGGGAATTTTGTGTTTGTATCCTCAACAAAACTCATGATGTGCTCGGAGCCCTTGTACATTTCTAGGTCTGTCAAAATGGTACACACCGGGCCGACATTTAACCGGGTCAACCTCCAAGACCTACAATGACATACACCGGCCCAAAGGTCGCCGCTAACATGCCGCGTAATGGTACATTTCAAATTGCAAGTTGAGGGTTCAACAGGTTTGTCCTTTGAAGCAAGCTCGCTCGACAAATAATGTGTAAATGAGCGGATCCATGAAATGGAACCTCGTTCCATGTCATGCTTGATGCGTAATTGGTGCATACACCGCCAAAGTCCAAGGTCCGGTAAAACAAGATGATTTAAGAAACAAATGTAAGACTTCAAACTGAAGTTGTTTATATTAAATTACTAACCTCATGAAGAAATGGACTATTCTCACTTTGAACCAATCCCTACTTTCTCCAATATTCTGATTGCCTCTTGATCAAGCACAAGAGGCTCCTCGCCGTCCTTCAAATTTACTTTAACTCACCTTGCATTGGGATAGTATGTCCAAGTCTCAGACATCGCAGAGCCACAACTTTCTTTACAAAGACACATATAGCAGGATCACATGACCAAGAATCGACCGAGTGGGGAACTTGTAATTTTCTTGTGGCGCAGCCTTTATGGTGCTTGGGAATTTTGTGTTTGCATCCTCAACAAAACTCATGAAAGCTCGGAGCCCTTTGTACATTTCTAGGTCATCAAAATGGTACACACCTGGCCGACATTTAACCGGGTGACCTCCAAGACCTACAATGACATACACCGGCCCAAAGGTCGCCGATAACATGTCGCGCAGAATGGTACATTCCGAAATTGCAAGTGAGGGTTCAACAGTTTGTCCTTTGAAGCAAGCTCGTTTGACAGTAATGTGTAAATGAGCGGATCCATGAAATGGAACCTCTGTTCCATGTCATGCTTGATGCGTAATTGGTGCATACACCGCCAAAGTCCAAGGTCCGGTAAAACAAGATGATTTAAGAAACAAATGTAAGACTTCAAATCTGAGTTGTTTATATTAAATTACTAACCTCATGAAGAAATGGACTATCCTGTCACTGAACCAATCCCTACTTTTCTCCAATATTCTGATTGCCTCTTGATCAAGCACAAGAGGCTCCTGCTGTCCTTTAAACACTTCAAGTGGCAAGTGTTATGGTCGGATGTGCGCTCTTGTTTGGGGTCTGGGTTCGGGAACTCCTGCAAGACAGCCCTTCTGTGGAGGACCCTTGATCTAACAGAGAGGGGGGGACTATGTCACGCGGGATTTGCAAGAAAAGAACAAGAAAGAGAGAACAGAACAAAAAGAGAACAATGAGATCACAATGATGAAAACAACTTCCTTGACGTCAATGAAGATACATGAGCTCTCGCAATCGAGAGAAACTGATGTGAGACAAGACTCAAAACTCAACTAAAACTCATATGCTAGCTCTACTCATATATATAGTACAATGGCCTTTGGCCCAATATAGACACTCGACCGATCTGGGTGCCGACTCTCGAAAGGAGGCCTGATTTGCAGGAATGCTGGCGGTGCCTCTTGAAGTGCCTGGAATCACGCTGACGCTGACGCGGGCGGTGACGGGCCATCACTTGTCTGAGCGCCGCCTCTTGGTAGTAGACGCGGGCTTTGACTGCGTGGTCTGCCTGGTCTTCTGTTGGGCCTTTGACGACTGACCCGTGCCTAGTTGTGGATCCTTGACTTGACTTGGTCCGCTAGGTGATGAATAGTCCCTGCACAGAGGCATGGGACTAACACTCCCCCCACCAAACGACACTCAGGGAGAAGAAATGGAGGAAGTGTTTCCGAGGGCGGGAATCCAGGAGTTTGGAAGTGTTCCTCACGGGAATGAGGACGGGCGCCATTATGGTAAGTGCCAATGAGGTCCTGGCGTGTTTGAAGAGCGTCAGGAGTGTTGAGCCCAAGGGCCGGATCTGCATCAATGAGGAATTGAGAGCACACCATGTCTTCTAAGGCAGCATGGGCTTCTGAAGGAACGAACTGGCACTCCATCAGAAGACAGGTCTAAAGACCGAAGGCACTGACGCTGGCATTCGGGTTGCAATAAAAGATGGGACGCTGCCGATTTAAGGAGCTGACCAGGATGCATTTGAGAGCAGCACAGAAACCAGCTTGACAGTGAACTGAAGGGTCTGGGGAGGTGGCGGCATTCTGCAAGAAGGTATCAAGGCCATGAATAGCATCAGCGGGCCGTTGCCAACCACGCTCATTAGCAATATAGATCCAATTGATAGTGTGATCCAAGGTGGCACCATCTTCCCACTCAGAGCGTCTGACAAAACGAGGATCCCACCTCAGATCCGTCGAGATCTAGGGAGGAGTCCACCCAGCGTGGCCATCCATGACCTTGGTCCAAAAGGGAAGACGCCAGTCGGAGGTGAGAAACCGGGGGCGTGGAGGGACACCCAGTGAAGCATATGGAGAGGGAGCCATGCCCGTGGACGTGGGTTGCTGAGCCTGCTCCCTGAATTCACGTACAAGGTCGGGATCAAGAGCTTGGCACCACCGATCCCACTCAGAAGTAGAGAGCTGTGTATAAACAGGAGGACTATCCCATCCCGTGGGTATGGTCTTGCTATCCAGAAGGGCACGCAATTGATTGTAGCCGGCCAAATGCTGCATATAAACTTGGGCAAACGGAAGATCCTCCGGATGTCCAAGATTCTTTTTCACCTGTTCCAGCGTTTCAGCTTGCCAGAGAGGTAAATGCTGAGCAAGCTCAGGCATGTACTCCTGATGAAGAGCGTGTGTCCGATGTAACGTTCCTAACCGACATGCCCTTAACCAACTGGGCAAAACCGTCTAGACGTTTATGAGTAGTCGCTTCTACCCATTTATGCCGGTGTCTCGGGAACGCCTCACAGGCACATTCAAGGTTCGAATACTCGAGCGGTCTACCATGGGCCCGTTACAGTCTCTCCCACTAGAACTATGCTCGTCCTCGAGCATCCAAGGCTATACCATGTCTATGTCATACCATGTCACAATGATTACCAAGTCTTTGCAAATTACCCATGCATATAGGCACCCATGGAGACTCGAACTCGAGACCTGCTCTGATACCAACTGTAACGTTCCTAACCGACATGCCCTTAACCAACTGGGCAAAACCGTCTAGACGTTTATGAGTAGTCGCTTCTACCCATTTATGCCGGTGTCTCGGGAACGCCTCACAGGCACATTCAAGGTTCGAATACTCGAGCGGTCTACCATGGGCCCGTTACATCCGATCATGATTGGACAGATATGGGTTGTTGTCCAAGAGCAACCATTGAACCTGTGAGTCACCCTGAAAGTTCTGATGTGGCCCATCACGAAATTTGTCCTGTGTGTCAGCCAGATAGAAGTCATGAAGGATGTACGCCATCGGCTGAACAACTCTGAAGGTGATCAATTCCGGATCTTCACAGTGAATGAGGTCGAAGACTAAAAGAGTGCAGAGTAAGCCTTTGTCTTCAACGGAGAGGTCTGGCCAGATCCGAAGAAAATCCTCAGTGCGCAGGTGGACATCAACTGGACCATCAGCCGCATGCCACTTCAGAAGAAATAGGTAGCGGCGGGCAACCATATAATCAAGATAACTGGAAGGAATAGGGAAGTCAACTGAGATGTTGAGGGCGATTTGAATGTAGCCTTCTTGTTTGATTTGGGCCTCATCAGCAGACTGAACGGCTTGCTGTAGCTGATTTTCAAGATCGCGGATCCGGTTTTTCTTTTCTAACAGAAGGCGTGACTGATCACGGACCCGTTTCTGAGGAAGCGTGACATGTGAAGAGGATTGCCCAGGAGTATTGAGTCGAAGCGTGGCAATCTCGGCGTCATCTATAATTTTCTGTTTCTTAGCCTCCGTAGTCGATCTTGAGAGGCGTGGAGCCGAGAGGTCGGGCCGCGTGGAAAGCTGAGCTTCTAAAGAGGCTATTTGAGCGTCACGCTCTGTAAGGGCATGGGCTTGAGTGGTGTAGTTCTGAGAAAGCTCAGTATACAGCGTGGTGAGCTTAGCAATGTCTTTATCCTTGTCAAGCAAGAGAGTCTCTCTTGCCTTGACCTGCTCCAACAATTCCTGTATGGTGGTTTGCAATTGAGCCCGGCCGATCGCCAGCGTGATCGCTCGATCTTGGGCCGTCTTTAGATCCTCACGGGCCTATAAAAGAGCCACGTGCTTGTCTTGAAGTGAGTCCTCCAGAGTGCGAACTTGCGTGGTAGCAGCTTGAAGGTCTCGGTGAACCGCATCTGAGTCCTCCAGGGACGCTTGAACACCATTCATGAGAGCGTCCTGTGATTCTTGTAACTTCAGGGCTGCTGCTTGAACATCCTGCTGGTATTGATACAGAAGCTGGCGAGGATGTGGAGGTGCAGGGCCTTGTTGCTGCCTTGGCTGAGATGTTTGAGAGATATGACGGGAAATGGAGGGCATGGATTCAGTGGAGGAAGAGGAGACAGTGACATGCGTGGTGTTATGTTGGACATGACCAGAAGAAGAAGGGCGCGAAATGCCAGCCTGTTGATTTTGAGGAAGTGAATGAAGAGACTGTTGAGTGGAGGCATGAGAAACAGAAGGTGAGGGAGGAAGGTAACGACGGATGATGGCTTGAAGATGGCCACCCACTGAGGCTTCAAAGATAGAGGGGGGGTAGCCCGAATGCGGTCGACCTCATGAAGGAGGCGGTAGAACAACAGTTGTGGCCAATCAATATGGTGGTTGGAGCGGATGGATGTGATTACCATATTATACAATGGCTTATTGATATGGGTGTTCTTGATAGAATACCCAAGTAATTTGCGCCACAAAAACTTGACAAAAGTGTCATGGGACTTTGCAATATTGGTGAGGCGATGCATGTTTGCTTGATAAGAAGGAGCACCGAACTGAATGACATCTATGTCCTGTAAGGCAGCCCAAGATAAAGAAGGTGTTTGCAAAGGAATACGGAATACCTCAGAAATCAGGGGCTGAGTAAGCAAGATAATGGTGCCATCGACCACAGTAGCATATCCTTCCGGGCTGTTGACGATGTGAGCGATGAACTGTTTCAATTGCTCTGGATTTGGTGTAGGGAGGTCCATCTGTGAGAATTCGTAAAGCTTCTGGCGTTTCGCAACTTCACAACTCGGGCCAACGAGGGCGTCACGAAAGGTGGGCGTCAGGAAAGACACAGACTCGAAAAGAGCCGGATCCCTTGGAGCAGTAGCTTGAAATGTGGAAAATTTAGGTGCAGCCATGGCGAAGAGCGTCGGAAGGGAACTGGAAGAATTGGGTTGCAAAGGCGGAGGGCGGAAGATGAAAACGCAGAGAGGCGAAAAGGTGTTAGGGCGCACAAGTGTTGGCGAAGGGGCGTGATGAGGATGAACAGGCAACCGTTGATGATGCCAGGTGGCGACAGATGCGAAGGAGGCGGTTGAGAGGCAAAATTTTGGCTAAGTCCCCAAACGGTAAAGGGAGAAGCAGTGAACGGTGGCGATGAGACGTAAGGGAATGATCTGATGTGACAGTTGGCAAAAGGACACCTATTAATGTTCGACGGGCGTGAAAAGAAGGAATGACATTTAATGCTGGCAACTCGAAGTGGGATATCGTTAAAACGAAGGTGTCAGAAGGTGCCATCGCTAGATATGCGGCGGGAGAAAAGATTCTGGAATTAGAAAGAGGTTTGCATTGCGAACACGTTGGCGAATTTTCTGATTGGTCCACGTCGACAGGGAGGTCCTCGGTTGGCTATATAAGAGAAACAGTGGTTGAAGCTGAGACACCCGATGGCGCTCAGTAAGTCTGCTGCTGGACTTCACGACAAGTGCACTATGCCGTCTAACTGCCTGGAGTGGATAACTTGTAAAATGGACTGCCTGGACCTCTGGCGGTGCCACAATCGTGGCATTGCCATGGATGGGTGGTGTGCAGGGATGGCTGAGCATCCCGATCCTCTTACCAACGGGATGGAGGTGGTGATTCACCTGCGCTGGGATCCAGAGCAGAACTACTACCACATCCTGCGCATCACCTCTGCTCCAAACCCGGAGTAGAGGGTTTTTCTCCTTAGGATTTAGTAGATAGGGCTCTCATCCCGTTTTTGTAAATAGGGCTCTGCCCATAGCGGAAATAGATGGGCTCTACTCACATTTTATAAAAATTCCACCTATATAATATAAATATGCCGCTTGTTAGTCACTATCTGTTGTGTCTGTGTCTGGAACAGCATCTGGTGGATGATTGTCACTTTCTGTTGTATGAAATTGTTTGAGGCGAAAGCCATTAACCAGAGTAGGTAAGGGAGTGCCATCTAATTCGGCCAGCTTGAAAACGCTGGGTTGTACCACTTGAACAATTTGATAAGGACCAAGCCATCTGAACTTTAACTTGCCCGGAAAATTTTTGTAACGAGAATCATAAAGAAGAACTAAATCTCTTTCTTTGAATGTTTTTGTCTTAAGTCGTTTGTCATGCAAAGATTTTTGCAACTGTTGTCCATGAAGAACACGAATGTAAGCATCACGCCTAAGTTCATCCAACTGTTCCAAGTGATAAACCCTTTTCTTGAGTGCAGCAGGTGGATTATGGGCTGTAGCAAGTTGAAAACGGAGAGTTGCAAGAATATATTCAAATGGCATGAGAGCTTCTTGACCATAAACCAATTTGAAGGGAGTGTGGCCAGTAGCAATTTTAAAACTCGTGTTGTAAGCCCAAAGAACAGTAGGAAGCTTGTTTTGCCAGTCAGTGCGAGAAGCGTCACAAATTTTCTTGAGAATTATGACCAGAGTTTTGTTGGTGCTTTCAGCCAAACCGTTCCCTTGAGGATAGTAAGGTGTGCTCTTGTGATGATGGATCAGCAGATAATCCATCAGCTCCTTGATAGTATGATTGACAAAATGGACACCTCGATCACTGACCAGCTCCGTGGGGCAGCCAAAACGCGTGATGATTTGCTGATAGATGACCTTGGCTGTGCTTGCCGCAGTGTTGTCTGGAAGTGCGCAAGCTTCCGCCCATTTGGTAGCGTAGTCAGTGAGAACCAGAATGTAGCGGGCACGGGTGTGCCGCGCAGGAGGATCAATGGGTCCCACAAAATCCATTCCCCATTTGCTGAAAGGAAGTGGCGTGGCGACCGGCGTCAATGGAAGAGCGTCACGGGCCGTGGGCCTTCCCACACGCTGACATGCATCACACGTGCGGGCGTGGGCGTGAGCGTCTTTGAAAAGCGTGGGCCAAAAATAACCTGCAAGAAGGATTTTGCGTGCCGTGGTGTCACCATGAAAATGACCACCACCGAGCCCTTTATGGGCTTCGCGGACAATATCTGGGACCTCATGAGGAAGAACACAACGTCGAAGGATGGTATCCTTGCCCCTTTTGTAAAGATGGCCTGCAACCATGGTGTAGTCACGGACCTCGCGGAGAAATTGATGTTGACGGGATTTAAGCTTTTCTGGAGAGAGCGTGGCGTCGTTCTGGTGGAAGAGCGCCTGTGAGGAGATACTGCTGAAAGTTGTGGAACCAATGTGGCGTGGCCGTGACCAGAAAGAGTTGAGCGTCAGGAAATGCGTCTGAGACTCCCGTGGAGGGATCATCTGTGTGGATGCGTGAAAGATAATCCGGTACGACATGAGATTTGCCTGCCTTGTGAACAATTTCAAAAGGTGCGAATTCTTGCAGAAGGAGGACCCAACGAGCAATGCGGCCTGTGGGCGTGGATTTGTTGATCAAGTAAAGGAGTGCTTGGTGGTCAACAAAGAACTTGATCTGACTGCCTAAAAGATAGTGACGGAAGCGTTGGACACAGAAAATTAAACCCAAGGCTTCACGCTCCGTGGCAGAGTAGTTGCGCTCAGCAGGATTGAGTTTTCTGCTGGCATATCTGTTTGGTTTGGCTTGTCCCATTGAGGAGGAACAAGAAGCGGGGCCTGAGTAAGCAAAAGCTTCAACTGTTGGAAAGCAGCATCCGCCTGGAAATTCCAAGCCCAGGTGGATTCATCACCCGTGAGTTTATGGATGGGATCTGCAATGGCGGCGAGTTCAGGAATGAAGGTTGAGTAATAATTTACCTTACCAAGGAAAGAGCGTGTCTCCTTGATATTGGCTGGTGCTTGAGCTTTGAGCACACAACTGATTTTGGCAGGATCCGTGGTGATACCTGCTTTGCTGACAACGTGTCCTAACAGAACACCGGAGGTGACGCAAAAGGTGCATTTCTCGGGATTGAGACTAATGCCGGACTCATCACATTTCTGAAAGACGAGTTCCAATTTATCCAAATGGTCAGCCATGGAACTGTAGGCAGAGAAGTCATCTTGAAAAATTTGCAGGAAGGGATTTTCCTTCATAAAATCATGAAAAACTGAGAGCATGATGCGTTGAAACGTTGATGGAGAGTTTGATAATCCAAAAGGAACCACCTTGTAGGCAAAGGTGCCCCACGGGGTGGTGAAAGTAGTCTTGAGTTGATCAGATTCTTTGATTGAGATCTGATTGTAGCCAGAAAAACCATCCATGAAGGAGTACATCTCATGTCCAGCGACCTCTTCCAGAACCTGGTCTGTGAAGGGAAGTGAAAAATGATCACGCTCCGTGGCCTGATTGAGTTTCCGGTAGTCCACGCAAACGCGGATCTTACCATTGTGTTCGAGAGCAATGACAATGGGGCTCACCCATTCAGAATGTTTGACCTCATAGATCAAACCGGCAGCAAGGAGTTTGTCAATTTCTGCCTTGACGCTATCACGGTAATTGGGGTTGAGCCGGTACTGTCGTTGCTAAACAGGACGTGCATCTGATTTGGTAGGAATGGTGAGTTCCCCCAAGTTTTTGTTGATCCCCCGAAGGTCTCTGTAGCTCCAGGCGAAAATGTGTTTGAACTTTTTGAAGAGCGTGACTGCCCTATTACGATAGGGTGTCGGAAGATTGGCAGCAATGCGGACGGGCTGATTGTTGCCAACATCCACAATCTCTATTGCATGAGTCTGAATATGTGGGATAACTTCCGTGTCTTGAACAATATGAGCAGGTGGTTGAAGCATGACCGAATGAGTGGCGCTCTGCGTGGTGAAGAAGAGAGGTTGTTGATTGTCATCCAGCAGAGGTTGCTTCATGACAGCGTGTACATCAACAGGATCAGGAGGAAGTTCGGCATCTGAAAAGTGATCAACACGTTGGATGCGATTGCAAGGAGCCAGGTAGGGGTCAAGCAAAGCAGCCACAGCCTGGTCTTGATCAAGAGTCATTTCTCCCCAAGGATCAGCATATTCGGGGTAGGATGACAGCGGCAGACTCGCAGGTGGAGCCTGAACTTGATAGATATTCTGGGCGTCCTCAGAATCAGTGTCAGAGAAAGAGGGTTCAGCATGGTCGACCGAAATGATCTTGCCGGTTTCCATGTCCATAGTGGCATTGAAGTGACCATCTGTGATGACTAACTGATCCGTGGCCCAGTAATGGATACTCTCTTGGTCTGTCGGAGAAAAGGTCTGCCGACCAACATTTCATAATCACCTGGATCTTCACCAGCCTTCCAAACACCAAATTCTAAGGGGAATCTGAGATCACCAATGTTGATGTGAAGAAGAGGCGTGACACCTTGAGGTCGCGTGATGTGGCCATTAGCCAATTTGATGTCATATGGGGCACGATAGAGTTGTTTGATGCCCATTTGCTTGCGGAGTTTATCCGTGATGAGATTGACAGCGCTACCTCCGTCAATTTGAACATGATTGACTTGTTGATTGCCCACCGTGGCATGTACCGTGGGTGTAGAGGTAGCGACAGCCCCAACCAAAACGGTCGGGAGTGGTAACTGGTCCTTGAGAGCAGGACATAGTTTCAAAATTGTTGCCAAACTTAAAGGAATTTTGATTTTTGCCAGCTTCTCTTGGAGTTCCAGAGGCACATGAGAAAAGGGATCTGCTGGATCCACGGGAGCTGGAGTGCGTGGTAATGAAGCAGCAACTTCTTTGAGTAGCTCCACCTCTGCAGCAATATTCGGATATGTCTGAGAGCGTGGAGGTTGAGATGTGGAAGGTGCATCTTGACGCTGTTGAGCTCTGGTGGTGGCATGAACATTAGCCAACGTGCGGCCTTCAGCAGCTTGCATGAGGTTCAGAATGCTTTGGCGTACTTTAGGCATGACATGAGGCATGAGTTTCTCCAAGTCAAGTGCAAAGTGAACCTTTTTTTCCTCTTCATGAGGGATCGTGTCGACTGCAAAAGCAGGTTGCGTGCCATGAGGAATAATGGTCAAGGGGCATGACGCCCTGGTTTGGTGTGAAACCAAACCAACCCAATTTGACTGCTGGACTGGAGGATTAAGAGCCTGAAAAATTTCTTCCTGTGCTTGTTGATCCATCTGAGGTTGATTGGCAGGAGCTGGTTGATAGCGTGATTGCTGAGGCACGCGGGGTGGTTTCCGAAGAACGGGACGCGGGCCTTGTTTGCCATTGGCAATCCAGAGTTGGTAAGCCGTGAGGCGGACCGATGTGGTCTGATTGGTGCCAAGAAGCTGCACCTGAACTTGTGGAAGTTGAGGACATGCCGTGGTGGTATGACCCCATTCGTGACAGTGATAGCACTGAGCTTTAGAAGGATCAAAAGGGGGGCGAGTGCTTGGTCCCCGTTGTTGCTCAGGTTGCTGATAGAGTTGAGTGGGTTGAGCCTGCAGTTGTTGCGGCTGATATGTCGATTGTTGCTGAGGTGTGGTTTGCACTTGATAAACCATCTTGTTGCGGAAAGGTGTAGGATGAGTGCGAGTGCACTCTTCTGTGGCATGATTGCACATGTTGCATCATTTACAATGAGGTGGGCCATTGGTGGAGTTGCACTCATTTGCCAAGTGGCCTTGGTATTTGCAGATATGGCACCAGATCTGACTGCGCTGCTGATTGGCGTGCTGAGGTTGTACAGCAGTCTGTGGAACCATGACCGGTGGAATGAAAGGGAGCTCGTGAAGAGACACGCCACGGGAGGAAACATTGACTGAGTGATTGACAAGGTCGATAGCCTGCTCCAAAGTCTTCGGGCGCAGGTATTCAGTCATGAGTCCGATAGCTGGAGGAAGTCCTTGGAGAAACCAGACCAAGATCTGGCTCTGTGTCGGGTACTCCTTGAGTTTGTTGAGCAGGATGTGAAGTCGATCTGCAAAATCCCGGGCGAACTCCGTGGGCTCTTTTTGAAGGTCATTGAGTTGCTTGAGATGAAGTTGATCATCATCCGTGGTGCCATAGTGAGAAAGAAAAGCAGTTTTCATTTTTGACCAATCTTGTTTCCAGTGGCTTTTGTTGGACATGAGCCATTGATGAGGAGAGCCATGCAGTGTGGTGGAAAAGATGTGGAATTTCAGTTGAGGTTGTGCATGACCATTCAGGGCAGCCAGAGCCTCAAATTCTTCCATGTGGGCCTGAGCACTTTGGTCTAAAGGTTTGCCTTTCGTGTTGCCAAAGGTTGGATAAGTCAACTTAAGGGTCTGAAAGGTAGAGGTGAAAGTGCTTGGTTGTACAGGAACTGGATAAGGATTATATTGAGGCGGAGTGGGAGGTGGCAGGGTGCCTGAAAGACCCTGATGAAGGGGTGCCTGAGGGGGAGGTACTGGAGGTGCCTAATCATTGGTTTTGAGGTCGGTAAGGTTGTAAATAGGAAGAGCAGTGGAAAATGTAGGAAATGGAAATTCCTGGGGAGGAGCAAAAGAGACATGTGGATATCCCTGTCCGCCCGGAGGAGACGATGGTTGTGAAGGCAGAGGTGTATGGCCAGAAGAATGATGGATGTAGGCATGCTCTGGGGTATGAAAGTAAGGTTGAGAAGGCTGAGCCTGATAGGGCTCCTGATAGTGATGAGGTGACTGAGGCTGTGAGCAATGTTTGCACGCTTGAGGCGGGGAACTGGGGCGAGACAGGACACGAGGGGTGGGTGGCGCCGACTGAGCCCTAGACCGAATGTGGCCTCCCTCAATGTCATAAGCAGATCCATACATGTCGCGAACAACTTCCCGTCGTTGGTGGCGCTCCAAGCGAGACGCCGTCTGGGAAAGAAGTTCGTCTGGAGTGAAGTTTCGTGCAGACATGGCGACCGACTAAAGGAAATTCGAATCAGACCCGGCAGTGGCGACAGTGTTTGGGGTCTGGGTTCGGGAACTCCTGCAAGACAACCCTTCTGTGAGGACCCTTGGATCTAACAGGAGAATCCGGGGACTATGTCACGCGGGATTTGCAAGAAAAGAACAAGAAAGAGAGAATAGAACAAAAAGAGAACAATGAGATCACAATGATGAAAACAACTTCCTTGACGTCAATGAAGATACATGAGCTCTCGCAATCGAGAGAAACTGATGTGAGACAAGACTCAAAACTCATCTAAAACTCATATGCTAGCTCTACTCATATATATAGTACAATGGCCTTTGGCCCAATATAGACACTCTGACTGATCTCGGTGCCGACTCCTGAAAGGAGGCCTGATTTGCAGGAATGCTGGCGGTGCCTCTTGAAGTGCCTGGAATCACGCTGGCGCTGACGCGGGCGGTGACGGGCCGTCACTTGTCTGAGCGCCGCCTCTTGGTAGCAGACGCGGGCTTTGACTGCGTGGTCTGCCTGGTCTTCTGTTGGGCCTTTGACGACTGACCCGTGCCTGGCTGTGGATCCTTGGACTTGACTTGGTCCGTTGTATGCATGAATAGTCCTGTACCAGGAGGCACAGGACTAACATCTCTTAACACTGCAGTCCTCGTGCTGGTGGTGTAAGTTTACATTCAGCAAATGGAAGATCATTGAAAACCTTGAGGAACATTGAAATAGCCAAGAAATGAACAATTGAAGTAAAACTTTGTTTATATTAAAAAGTCAAGAGAGGTTACATCATATACACAATAATACTATTTCTAGGCTTTAGTTCTATATTTTTTCATCATATTAATACAAAGTTGACTCTCAGTGTCAAACATATTCAGCATTTTGTTGCTTTCGACATAACTTTGCACATTCCTTGCCTTCAGCAACCCCTGAAGCCAAACCTTTAGATCATTCATGAGGAAATTGCCATCTACTCTGTCAGGGCTCCAGCTGTGTGGACAGATCATGGTGTTTGGCTCATTGAGGTACCCTTTGTATCTGCTGTCATCAATGAGAAGCACGTTCTCTTTTGTGAAACCTGGAAATTGTCGTAGACCTTTTTGAGGTACACTGATCCTGATTCCACATGAACTTGAATTTGTCCTTGTGTTTCATCAATGCTCCCTTAACTATGATTCTCAAGTTTTGAGCCTGCAGGCTGGACCAAAGTGCTATATGAAAATTCTGACTGCACCAATCTATGAACTTGGCCCAGCCTGGTCTAGTTACTACCCACTTGGTTCTGTTAAGTGTGATCAACTTAACACCAACTTCTTTGGCAGTGGGTAGTAACTCACTCTTGTCATAGCTTCTACCCGTAACTCCATTGTAGTAAAAACAAAGCGAGGATTGGGCTTAACCTTGTAGTCTTCTGCATGAACAGAGTTGGTGCAGGGCTGGAAACTTCTGCTTCAACATTTCTTGGTGCAGGGCTGGAAACTTCTGCTTCAGCATCTCTTCGTGCAGGGCTAGAAACTTCTGCTTCAGAATGTCTTGGAGGTGTCTTTTGCTTGGAATTCTGCTCTTGCTTTTTCTCCGAGACACTTCCGGTGCAAAAATTTAATTGATTCGGTAACTATATGGGTCAAATTAAAAAGAAGACAGGCACAAAAGGTTGGAAGTTACCTTGTGACTTACATTCACCGAACGATTTGTTCAGATCATAACCTGATGCATCTGCTGATTTGGCAGATTGGTGTGGAGCATGACTTAATGCATCTGCTGATCTGGCAGATTGTTGTCCAGTTGGAGCACTTACTGGAGCTTGACTTGATGCACCCTCTTGATTTGTTGACATCTACTGATTTGTCCGGAGTTCCCAGAACTGATGCATCTTCGATTTGCCCGAGTTTCTATCTCGTGTCTAATGCTTTCAAGGGGTGTGAGTGTCTTGTCCCCACGACCACATTGTACCTCTATATCTACAAAGTAGGGATGAAGAAGTAAGCTACATATCCCAATTGCATCAAACAAGACTTGGTTACCTTTGAGGGTAGAAAATAATTCCCTTTTTGGTGTGCTATATGGACTCACAAAGTCATTGCCACCAGTATGAACAGTTAGACCTGAATTAGTAAAGCGGCACCATGCTCGCAAACCTGGAGTTGAATCACAATTGATTGTAACTATGCTTTGATTTTTTTAACTAAGCTCCAGACTTTTTTACTCTCTTTACGATGTTCCTGTTTATATATATCTAAAGTGTCCCCTAAAATGAGCGAGCGATCTCATCCCAGGGGGCACTTTAGATACAATAAACAGGACAAGCAAAAGAGACTAAGCGACCTGGGATGGAAGAGACTAAGCCAGGATGAAAGATTGCTATCTTGTTTTATGTCGGGCTTACTCCCTTTTCGAGTTTCCTGCTTGATGTATCTAATTCGCCACCTAAAATGAGTGAGCGACCTCATCCTAGGGGGCAAATTAGACACATCAAACAGGACAAACGAAAGAGACTAAGCCGGGGTGAAAGATTAGGAAGTCCACTAATCCTAATTGGCATCTGTCCCTTACATCAGGCCCTTAGCATGTAAACTAAGCTACCTATAAGTGCTCACCTGTAAGTGCCTCAGTAGCTTGAAGTTGCTTTTGATCCTCCCTACTCACACCTAAGGCTTGTACCCATGTTGTAGAAAATTCATGACAGCAATTCTCAATGCAACAGTGATTACAAATCCTGCAAAGTGAACGCAAATTTGTCAATGAGAATACAATTATACTAAGCACTTCAGGAATTTTGTTATGAAGTACCTCAAGAGGCTGAGCAGACATGGAAGATGGTATTGGTGACTGCATTCAGCAATCAAAGTTGATAGTGGTTTCCCCATCCACTGGAGGATCTTGACACAGAATGGACAGCCACTACCATAATCTTCAGCCTTATCAAGGTCTGGAAGTAGTGGATCCAAGACAAATAAAGGAAGACGGTCCTTGCAAGACAGAAACCTCTCTAACCTTTCCAGACTTTCAATGTTGTTAGGTTCCGCTTTTCCGGCCGCAAAGCAGATTAAGCTCCTCGATTTTTGTCCGCTCAAGTCTCGGTAATAGTTTCTTCAAATTTCGGCCCTCAGATCTTGGCATATAGCCCGAACACCGCCCCGCACGATTTGGTTTATCCTTAATCATTCCTTCCCATTTTTTTAAATCTTTATTCATCTTCTCGGTCTAGAACTCAAGTTGCTGAACCTTCATTTGTAGCACCTGCAGGCTTTGATCACAAGTTTGCAACCTTGCCTTACACTGAATCACTTCTGATCTTGTAGAGTTGATCCATTCTCCCAGTGTCCTGTTGAATTCAACTGGAAAATAATCCAAGGTTAGTACCGCATGACACAACAGGCACCACTTTACACACCACAAATTCCATCATGACAAACTTTGCACCACAAATGGCGTCATATTCACCACATGTGGTGTGGCATGTGGCACCAAACTGGTGCCACATGCCACGCCACATATGGCACCACAATGCACCCAAGGCACCACATATGGCAATCCATTACTTCGCACCACAAATGGTGTCAAAGGCACCACATGTGGTGCAAAATGTGGATCCATAGTGGTGCCACATTAGACACCACATGTGGCACCACAACGCACAGAAGGCACCACATCCGGCAGGCATCCACCACCCCATATGTTGCAGATAGCGTGGTGCAATATTTAGTGCAGCAGTTGGCACCACATATGGCAGACAATCCACCATTCACAAGTATCACCATATCTAACATCACATATGACACTAAGTATAGAAACATATGGAAGCCAATTCACTATTCAGATAAGGTACCACGTTTGGTACTATATGTGACACTACATATGCTACAAACTACATTATTAACATATAATTGGCACCATATGACTGTCCTGTAACACATTTGGAGCTACATACTACTGTGAACTGAAATTATCCACCACAACTCGAAACTAGCAGCACAAATTTTCTACACATAACTTACAACACACCCAAATGAAGAAGTAAGTGGTGTACCTGATTGTTCAAGCTTGCTAGACCTTGCTGGAAAATAACAGTTCCAATATTAAATTGCATCATTTGTGGCCTAGTCATTTCAAGAGAGGAAGCATCATCTGTGGCATGTTGCTCTGCTTCCTCACTATTTGAAATGCTTGCATGCTTCCTCTTATGTTGGGACGGAGAGGCTTTAGACTCTTTTTCTCTTAACTGTTGCCAGAAACTCAACCAGTTTATTTCTTTTCCTTTTGTGTGAAGGTAATACGCAACAGCCATAGTCTGTGAGGCCATGCCTCCCCAGGCACACTTCCTGCCTGTGATTTTTTTGTAAAGGCACATATATTCATTATACCTCTCCTTGCTCAGATTATTCAACCTGCATGATGAAACAAAACAATATTCTAAACAACAGAGAATCATGGGCATCCCCGAATCTAGAATGCAACCCACCTGTAAGTGGATTTTCCTAATACTTTCGGTCCCCAAACAGACTCGATTTCTTCTTGTGTGGCGTAATGCTTTTCTTGCCTGTACATTTCCTTGTAGGTGTATCCCGTGGCATTCAAGTCCGGTATGATCAGAGCCATTTCGTGATCGATCTTCTTGCCAGAAATCAGAAACGGTCTTGCCGGATTAAGGGAGCATGATCAGAGTTTTTGAGGGAAAATGAAAATTCAGAATCAGAAATGGTCTTGCCGGATTAAGGGAGCGTGATCAGAGTTTTTGAGGGAAAATGATCGTGTACATTGCTGAATAAGCCTGAAAGGATAAAATTTTGAATAAGTAATCATGTGTGCCTCTCCCACTACAAATTCGGTAGTTCCCACCACACTTAGCACCCAAAAATGTGGTGCTAAAATGCACGTTTTTGTTCCACTACAACATGCTTTCACCCATTGATAGGCACAATCGTCAGTGTAATCTGGTAATTTGTGGCATGCCAGAAGAAGCATCAGAGGACTTGCAACAGAAGGTACAGATTTTGGTGTTAGCTAAATTGGACTGGCACATAGGGTTGGAGCATTGCAGCCCCACCACCCGCGCATAGTGAAATTTACAGTGCAAAATTTGAGTACTAAAATGGATATCCTCAAGCAGGACAAACAATTGAAAGGGACATCTCTCTATCTGGATTTTGATCTTACTAAGTCCCAACAGTTAGCCAGACGCCAGAATTTGCAAAAGGTCCAGGACATTCAAAAGAATGGTGGTAAGGCTGCACTAATTCGTGGAAAAATACGTATTTTTACACCATCACATGCAACCTTTGCTGATGCCTTTCATCATGCTAAGGCCACTCATACTGCTGGTGTTAACGTCCATTCTCCCATTTCCCATGCACACACCAACGCTGCAAATGCGCCTCGTGTTGTTCCATCTTCTGCACCCACCACATCTTCTGCTCAAGGCCATTCCTCTCACGATGTTGCTAATGGTACCCTTGATGCTGCTGCTGCTGCTAATGTTGCTGCTACTGCTGCCGCTGCCGCCTCTATTGCTCCAACCTCCTCAGTTCGCACTGCTCATACCTCAAATGTACCTTCCTAGGAAATGAGCCTTCGGTTGGTGTCTTGGAATTGTCGAGGTTTTCCCTGGCGTAAAGGTGATGGCTTGAATTCTATTGCAAAAGATATGGATATCCTTCTGCTCATGGAAACGTGGGAGCATTCAGCCAAACGACTACCTCATTTTACAGGCTATCAATTATTTTCATTATTTAATGAATGTCATGGGCAACGAGGTTGCGGTGGCGTTGCTTGCTATTTCAAGGATGCCCTTGCTCCATATATCACGCTTCATAAAGCTGATAGATATAATCGCTACATGTGGATCAAGCTTCATTGCCACAATAGTAGTACCATTTTTGTTGCTGCCTGTTACTTCCCACCTACATCATCACCTTTTTATGATGAATATGATGTCGCTCGCAGTGATCCCTATGGTGATCTTTATGATGACATTGCTCAATTCAAACAGTTGGGGCACGTTATTCTTCTTGGTGATTTCAATGCTCGCACTGCTGAAATGCAAGCTGCTCAACTTATACTTGAGGATGTCCGTGACCCATTATGGATGTCTGCTAATGATACATTCTTTCCACACTAGTAATGGTGCCCAGCGTAGCTGGGCATAAGTTGGGAATCTTTTTGGATGAAAACCTATTCAGCTCAGACTCTTTTTCATAAATCTAATATAATAGAAACCAAGCCTAGCATTGCTGAGCTTTAAGAGGTTTTTCTGTATTCGACACCCTTCCTCTTCCCTTTGCCTTTTGCGCATTTCCCTTTTTCCTCGTCTCCCTACATACTTCCCTTTTTCTTTTTTTCTTTTTTTTCTCATTTTTCCTACACATCTTCCTTTTTCCTTTTTTTACCCTCTTTTCTTCCCTTCCTTTTCTTTTTCTCATTTTCCCTTCCCTTTTTTCTGACAAACTTTTTCCCTTCCCATTTTTCCCTTCATTTTCCATTTCCTTTTCACTTTCCCTTTCCCGTTTTCCATGCCCCTTTTTAGTGCTCTTTTCCCCACCTTTTCATGCGCCCGTTTTCTTCCTTTTCCCATCCTCAACCTCTTTATCCCTTGCCCTTTTCTGCTTCTCTTTTCCCATTTCCCTCTCCCCTTTTCCTCTTGCCCACTTTCCCTTCCCTTCCCCTCTTTCTGCCTTCCTTTTCTTTTTCCTTTCCTCTTTTATTACTTCGCCATTCTTTTGCTTTTCCCTCTTCTTTTTCATTTTTTCTTTCACTATGCCTCTTTCCATTCCATTTTCTTCACATTTTGTATGTGCCCCTTTTCCTCATTTCCTCACCATCTCTCCCTTTTCCTCTTTTTCTTTTTCCTTTTTCCTTTTTCCTTTTCCCTTTTCCCATGCTCTTTTTCCCCTTTCCTCACCCTTTACCTCTTCCCTTTTTTGTCGTGCCCTTTTCCCCTTCCTCTTCCTCTTTTTCAATTCCTTGCTCCTCACCCTTCTCCTGTTTCCCTTTTCCCCTTCCCTTTTCCTCCTTTTCTGACCATTTCTCTCTTTTCTTTTTCTCAGCCTTTTTCCTTTTCCCTTTTCCCAATGGACTTTTTCCTTTCCGTTTTCCTCTTTTTCCCCACCCTTTCCCCCTTCCCCTTTCCTTTTTCCATGTCTGTTTTTCACTTTCTTTTTTTCCTTAATTCACCCTTTTCCTCTTCCCATTTTTTCTCGTGCCCTTTCCCCCTTCCCTTTTCTCATTTCCCTCTTCCCTTTTCCTGGGTTACATTTCCTCATTTGCCCCTCCCTTTTTTCTTTCTTCTTTCACTCTCCCTTTTTCCCTTCCCTTCTCCCAATCCTTTTCTTGTTCCCTCTTTTCCTTGACATTTTCCTCATTTTCTCAACCTTTCACTTTTTCCTTTTCTCGGTGCCCCTTTTCCCTTTCCTTTTTCTCTCTCTTTTCCCTTTGCATGCCATTTTTCACTTCCCTTTTCTTCTTTCCACACCCTTTCCCCTTTTCTCCTTTTTTCCATGCTCTTTTTCCCTTTCCTTTTTCCATGCTCTTTATTTTCCCATTCTTCACCCTTTTTCCCACTCTTTCCCTTTTTTCTATGACATTTTCCCTCCTTTTTCCCCTTTACCTCTTCCCCTTTTTCTCATGCACTTTTCTCAGGTTCCCTTCCCCCATCCCTTTTGATTTTTTCTTTCCCTTTCCCTTTTCCCATACATTTTTATCTTCTCTTATCCCCACCCTTTTGCCTTTCTCACTTTCCCTTTTCCCCCTGCCTTTTTGCCCCTTCACGTTCTCTCTTTCCTCCTCCCTTTTCCCTTTTCCCCCCTTTTCCTTTACCCTTTCCTCATAAGAGATCAAAACATGACCAATCACAGTGGTAAGAAGTTGTGCAAGAAATCTCGGCCTTTGGATGCACCGAGATGATCTCGGCCATTCAAATTAGGGCTTGATCCAATCCAGGAATTACGGTATAACATTATAATATAAGATTCATCGCCTGATGCTCACAAACCCGTCTCAACATTTGGAAGGGAGCTCATCCAGTTGTGTGAAGTCTTTGAGATGGTACTTTGTAATGGCTTAAAGCAATGGCCACACTCTAAAGGTATTACATGCAGACAGGATAGGCAGGGTGGTGGTACTAGTGTTGTTGATTATGTCATTTCCCAAGTGCAAGCTATTCGCTTGACCTATTCTAGATCTTTTGACTATGAACAGACATTAGCTCCTGCACTTGCAAGTATTTTGGATTACCCAACTCTCCAAGAGCGTAATGCAGCATTTGCTGATGCTTTGCTTACTTCTGCTGTCTCTTGCTTTGGTACACGCACTTCTGCTGTTGCTCGTGCTGGTAGGAAATCCTTTCCTAAAAATGCCTGGTTTGATGAAGAATGCAAGCAGCTTAAAAAACAATTGCGAACGATAGTTGAGCCAGATACGCGACATACTGCCATTCAGAATTATAAGTCTGTTTTGAAACGCAAGAAGGCACGCTTTGTTGCTGAGCATCAGAAGCAAATGTTTGAATTACTGCTGCGTGAGCCTCGGACCTTCTGGCGCAAAATATTATATCGACCACCTCCTACCCTTGGACATATTTCTATGCAGCAATGGGATGAGCGATTGGTCCACTTATATGATCATTTTGGGGTCCTTAATTCTGTGCCTCCTTTGGTACTTCAATTCACAGAGGAGGAAGTCAAAGAAGGACTGCGGCATCTATCTAATGGCAAGTCTCCCGAGGGGCAGGAGCCTGGATAGCAATGGGTTGAAGAGGTGGAAGCTGCCACTTTAATGACAAATAAAGTGGATAGTGATCAGATTTTATCTCCTCATCTCTATGCCTTGTATGTGAGACCAATTTAGATTGCCGAGCTAGGGATTATCTGGGCAAGAAGACGCTTTTACATCTTGAACCAGGCTTTTGGGGAGAAGTTTGGCGGCTGGGCTTTGTGTCTGACCAGCATCAGGCTGATTACCACAGGTCCCGACAATGCAGCATCTTTTTTGGTCTCATACTTTTGTCTTCAGAATTACTGGTTGCTTAACTGTTTTGTTGATCAGATTTTGAAAGCAGGTAGCTTCTTTGAACATTGTGGCAGAATGTTCTTGTTTCTGCAGTTCTTTTTCTATTCATCTCTATTCTTGCAGGTGGCTTTTCTATACGCATTCAGGGATTATTTGAATCTTTTGGAAAGTTGGTACTTGTCTCCTCTAGTACTCTTTCTAGCTGGGAAGATGGTGATTTCCCCTGTAGTACTAGTTAGACTGAAGAAGAGGTTGAGAGAGGCCTCTGAGTATCAAAGATTCAGATAGGATATTCGATCCGTGTGGGATCTTATGTGCTTAATTTTCTATTTGATCCATGAGGGATCTATATGCTGTAATACTTCCATCTGATGAATAAAATATCTTCTTTCCTTCACAAAAAAAAAAAAAAAGAAGACCAAAGCATAAACCCTAGGCACGACCATCAGCGACCTCCATCTGAACGGTTCCCATCCACAAGAATGGATAACATGAGTTACTAATGCCATAGGCAAACTTAAATATTGCATTTCTAACATGGCTAAATGCACTATAAGAGGAAGGGAGTATTAGAGTCAGTTTTAGAGTCAGAGCTTAGTTATAAACTTAAACGGAAAAAAACAAGGAAAAACTCTTAATTTGACGTTACAGCTGACACTATAGCTGACTCTATGCTCTGTTGTTTAAACGTCAGAATTAGCGATAGAATTTAGCGACAAAATTAGAGTCATAATGTGCATCAGAATTAGAGTCAGAATGTGCATCAGAATTAGAATCAGAATGTGTGTCAGAATTAGTCATAATATGCATTGAAATTAGAGTCAGAATGTGCATCAAAATTAGAGTTAGAATATGCGTCAGAATTAGACTCAGATAAAAGTTGAAATGTGTCGAATTAGAATCAGAATTTGCGTCAAAATATTAGAACATAATTTGCATTAAAAAGAGTCAGAATATGCCTTAGAATTAGAGTTAGAATTGCGTCGAAAGTAGAGTCAGAATTAGAGTCAACGAGGTCCCGATGGCGCTTAGGGTTCGAGTTTAGGGCGGCGGCGGCGGCCGCCCGATGCCTGTAGCTTCATCAAGGAAGGTCGAAGCTGGAGGAGCAGTGAAAAACTGCTGCTGCTGCTAAGGTAAGATCATGTGGGAGCTGTCTCGCCCATCCTCCCCCGGTCTGTCCCGGATCTTGGCAGCAAAGCAGGCCCAATGGAGCATAGCCGCAGCTCTGTTACCCTGCTTCTGGCTGTTGAATCTATGGCAGGATAAGGTATGGTGTTTCTGCTTCAGCTTTGATCTTGTTAGGCAGCCAAGGGTTCATAGAAATTCTAGTATGATTCTTCAGTTCTGAGCAGTTCTATTCCTTAGAATATCGCATCAGAGCTTCTGTGTTGCTTACTGGGATTCCTCTACAACCCATGTGACAGTTTATTTGGTCTTGATTCTTGGAGCACTTAAGTTGTCTGCCGCCCCATCCCAGCTTAGGGGAAGAGGGTTTTCTATTAATTGGTTCAGCTTATACAGATGAAATAGGACATAGAGCAAAGAAATAGACCCAGGGCGGGAGACCAGGGTTGTTTTGCAGCTGGAAGGAGCATGGGAAGTCGCGGTCTATGCTAGTGTCTGGGATGTGTAAGGGGAGATGGCAGACCACTCTTCGGAGCAGGCTTGAGGATGTCACCATAGTGGGAAGATGGAGTTCCTCTTGTAGTACTGCTATGTGGTGGATTAGATAAAGCCTAGTTAACGCGCGGGATGAAGCTAGCTCTCCTAACCGCTCAAGCGTTTAGCATCATCAAGGGAACGAGCTTCAAGTCGCTGCAGCTTCAGCAAGTAATCTGCTCTCTATCTCTACTTTGATAAACTTTTTCATGTGATAGAATTTCTTCTTGGCATCTCATCATCGACACCTATTTTGAGGGATGAATGAGGGGTCCCAAACAGGTGGAAAGATCCAAGGTTTGTTCCTTTAGTATCTGTTATTGCTTAGAAGAGGAGCAGGTTCGTGTCAGAGTACTCATCTTTGAGGAAAAAGGGATGGGCCTCCTATAGTATGAGGAATGACAGAGGAGCAGTAGAGCTACCTTGCCCGAGTACTAAGTTTGAGCACCTCATCCACCCTTCTTCTTGGGTGTGGTACAAATACTTCCAATCTAGCCTATTATGAGGTGTGTAATAAGGTCTTGCATATAAAAATCTTGCCTTCAAAAAAAAAAAAAAACAGCCTGAACTAGTAAACCTAGACCAGACATCTGCCTCAGTCAATCCCTTGGCAGTATTATCATCCTACTATTAGGAAATGTGGTCAAATGCGCTCAATTGTGTGATTTTAAGAACATGAAACAATTTGCTCTAATGTATCATTTACAGTTCCTAGCTGTGCCCAGCAACACTGGGCTCCATTTCTAGTTATAAATTATAGTGTAAATATGTCATGAATAAAACCATAGGAAATTCTACTAGAAAATGACATGTGGCAATAGAAGTAACTTTAAAACAACAGTGGACGTTTCTTATCCAATAAAAAAAATATATAAACAATCATCAATACAATATCTCCATACTTCTACATGTATGTTTTTTTGTAATAAACCTGATAATCATATGTGAACTTATCAAAACCATAGTTTTCCACTGTGGACCAAATATTGGGGTCAGTGTGCAAGTCGCGTAGCCTATGTCTTGCATGCTCCCAAGTTTCCATGAGAAAGATAAGGTCCATATCAACAGCAACTGATTTGAGACTATCTCCATTCTACCATAGGAAGCCACGACAATTCCAAGAGACCATGCATAGGCGCAATCTCTATTTTGATATTAGGAGCTGCAGCTGCAGATTCCGTGGTAGCGGCACACGGGGGAGGGGGGGAGGTAGAGGTGGAAGCAGCATGCAATGTGTGGGCAGCGACATGTGAGACAACCAGAGCAGGGTGTGCACTTGTAGGAGGTGAATTAGGGTATGGGCTGGAGCAGTTGAAGCCTCAGCAGAAGGATCCTGAGGGTTCGCAACACTTGCATCAACGTTTGGTGGCCGAAAGATTTGCATGTTACATTGGATTAGTCTGTCTGCAAATGCTCCCAACTTTGCCTAACTCGTGCACATGGTCTTCTTGTTGTGCAACAGTCAGATCTCGGTCAACAAACAACGCGGTCCCCTTCAACTACCTGCCTCGACACAAGGTGGTTGCTCGCTCCTGCTCGTTCCTGACTGTGAAGTTGCAGTTGGCATCACATGGGTTGTAGCGTGCGTTGGGTTGGTGGCAGTATAGCACGCCTTCACGATAGATGACCCTGGCTGACGTCGTGCAGGCTGTTGGGCGTGCGGGACCGTCATGGCCAATGTTGTGGCCTCTCCTTTCTAAAGCAAGGAGCTTAGCTCCCGCTGGAATTGTTGTTGCCTTGCTACTTCATGCACGCACCACTGCAGTTGCTCATGAGCCTCTGCGTGGAGACCCGTGCCTTGTTGAGCAACAACCGTCCATAGCTCCTGCACCTCCCAATCTCAAGCCGTGAAGCTATGCTCGTTCGCTACTCGAGTTTCTGCAAGTGGTTGTCCAGTGCAGGGTTCTTTGCTGATGAGGGCACTTCTTGTGTCTCGACCCTACTCTGAAGTGCTCTCAGCTGTGACTGGCTCTCCTCAAAGTTAGCTTGGATGCTTTGCATCATGGGAGTGGCCTCGTCAGCCTCTGATTGAATGCGGGAGATGGTTGCTAGCATCTCTTGCTCGGCACACTACCTGTCCTGTGTCATGGCATAGATGGTGGACAGGAAGTCCACACGAGCCCACAAGTCAGCGAGACTCTGCTTGTTCGTTGAATGGGAGGTTGGGAAGCAAGGTAGAGTGGCACTTAGGATAGATTTCTGACTCCTTAGAGCTAAAATTTGGTTTGTTTACTTTTGTGCTGCTTGAAATGATTTGGTTCTATCCCATTCAAATTCAAAACACGCAGAGCTTTTCAGCCGAAGAATGTGCTTTTGAAATTTGATGCTGCCGATTTGGCAAGGGTTTCAAATTCCTGAGCAAAGACTTGTTGATTTGGCAGGGGTTTCAAATCCCTGGGCAAAGACACGTTGAAAGTTGTATAACATTTTGAACTATCGTATGTTTGTTCTTAAACAAGTCTATATTTGGTATGATAGCTACTTCTTATGAGAGATTTATAAGTCTGTAGCAATTGGTATTAATTTCTTGCTATTATTTTGTGGTTGCACATTTGGCACTGCTATGGAATGTAGGCTTCAGATTACTAGTTGTCATATTAATGCAATGTACATGTGAGTTGGTGTACAAGAAGTACAATTTTTACTTCTTGCTTTGATCATATTTGGAATAATATTGGTAAAATTTTATAACTTGTAATTGACTTAGAATAGAATAGAATAGAATAGAATAGAATAGAATAGAATAGAATAGAATAGAATAGATTTTTTAACGTCCACGGAAACCAATAGGTCATGGGACCCATACAATGGGCTAGTACAATCATTACTACTAGGATTAAAAAACCCCTGCCTCGAAAGGTTTTCAAGGGAAAAACCTTTGCAGTAATGATGATACTAGACAAGCGGAGATAATGACTACTGAGGGCTCAGTAATTGCCGACGTTTATCTAGAACCTCAAGTATGTATAATGCCAAGTCATGCACAGATGGTGCTCTGAGAAGTTGTGGAAGCGTGGAATGGAATGCTAAGGTCAAAAAATGATTCCGGACTATCTCAAAAGCGGGGCAACTCGGAAGAGTATGGCTTTCATCTTCAATAACTTGTGGCGCAACAGCACATAGTCTCGCTTTCGCGCAATTGCGGCGCTCCCATCTACTGTCTCAACCAGTGACTGTGGGACCCCGTGCGAATTGATGCAATAGCCGCAAGCTTGTTCTCGACAATGAAGCAAGCAAATAAGCTTGGGGCCCCGTGCCAAGGTGGGATTTATGTGTGCATGATAATGACCGGTTTTCACTTGGGCCAAAGTAACTGCGTCCCATATCTTTTGAGAAAAACGACCATTGAGATATTGTTGCAAAAGCTCAGGATCAGAACTGGCAAGCATAAGACAATGCTCTGGTTGCACAGCCCAACGGGCAAACCATGTAGTGCAATGCTCTTTCCAACATCGCTTCAAACGCTGAGGAGATTCAGCCATGGCAAGTGCAAGAACAGGATATCTAACATCATCCATGTGGTGCACCTTGCAGATATAGTGGAGATGGCGCTTCATGGCAGAATGTTGAAGAGGCCAAAAACCTGTCTCTTGTAAAAGAATAGCATAGGGCACCGTTGTTTTAACTCCGAGGCTGTAAGTGAGAAAGGACTTTTGCACCCGCTCCAAGCTCTCCCAAGCACTAGCACTAATGGCAGGCCCCCACACTTCAGAACCATACAGTAAAACAGGCTCTACCAAAGCCCAAAACAAGTGGGCTTTCCGCGGGTAATCGCGGAATTTCTCGGCGAAAACAATTGTTTTGCATTGCATAGAGTGCTCTCCATCCAGCAGCCACCCGCTTGGTAATACACTGTTCCCAAAGTGTGTTCTTACAGAATTCTACACCAAGATACTTGTAGCTATCTACAACTTCAACTTCGCGGCTATCATAGTGCATAGTGGGAACATTGTGACGAGAAGATTGAACTACCAAAAGCTTGGTCTTTTGGAGATTAACACGCAGACCTGTGTTCTCACAAAAACTGTGCAGAGCATGTAAATGTTGCTGCATACTTGCAGCGGTATGTGCCAGAAGTGAAACATCATCAGCATACATAAGCTGCCTGATAATATAGTGTGCCAAATGTGGACCTCCGCCGCCATGATTATCAAGTCATTCTTCCAATTGATCAATGTACAAGCCAAAGAGTGTAGGAGATAAAGGGCAACCCTGACGAACTCCAATATTGCTAGTGATTTGAGTACCAGATGCTGGAAATTTAGCAAAAACCCTTTCATAGAGCCGGTAAACTACATTTTGAAGATCTTGTGGAACCCCAAGTGCCTGCAAGCGCTGCCAAAGAAGCTCGCGTGGTACTGTATCAAAAGCAGAGGTAAAATCCACAAAGCATACATAGAGGTCTTGTTTCAAACTTCGACTATGTTCAATAAGCATGCGCAATGTGAAAATATGGTCTATTGTAGAATGGCATGGACGAAAGCCTGCCTGTCCTACAACACGTACACTAGTATGTTCTGCCCATGATGTCAACTGCTTCTCAGTAAGACTGGCTAAGAGCTTTGAAAATATGGAACTTACCATGATCATGCGATAATTAGAAGGGTCATGCTTATCACCTGCTTTGGAAATTGGTACGATCTTACTGACAGCCCAAGTTTCTGGCAAGCCTTCTTGCAAATCTTGATTTAAAAGAGTAGTGATGATTGGAAGCAATAGCGGACCCCCCATTTAAGCAATTCTGCTTGCAAACCTTGAAGAGCTATGTCTGTAGAAATGAAAAGATTTCCTGCTGCTTTTTCAAGAATCAATCTCTATACCTTTCTGCTAGCAAGAAAGAGTAGGAGAAGAGGGAAAATCCATCTGCTGGAAAGATCGGGGAAATTAAGATTGTGATGCTAAATTCAAGAACTATTTTTCCTACCAAGATTGCAAAGATTCTACTCCACCTTATAAGCCATTTGCCCTTTCGGTGTGTTTCTGCATAAAAGACGGCTGCCTCTAAGCAGAAAACAGAATGCTTCATAAGAAGCATGGAGTTGAATGACCACGTTAGTGGCTTGGCAGCAAATCCTGGGAAGAACCGCCACAAAACGCTCCCAAATAAAACATCAACAGAAGAAATCAAGAACTCACTGGCAGATGGCAAAACCCTTGCTAGCCCCAACACGAATTGATAGCTCTGATTTGCAGCAGCAGTGCCAGATTGAGAAAGAGGGGCGGTCCCCCTCTCACGGCCGCCCTAGCCGCTGACAGAGGCGCCAAGAAACCATCGGTCCATAAGCGTTAAATTGTTCGCTTTGGTCTTCTGATCATAGCGCGTGATTTCAGTGTCCGTCTTGGACATGCATGGTCTCTTGAAAAGTTCATGACATTCTCTTTCCATAGATATAAGATTTGAGTGTTGATTCGGTCGATTTGTTGCAAAGAAAGACCCTGATAATTTTGGCCCACTTTGGCGGTAGGGTTTGGCTGCAACACAATTTTGGACATAACTCCGACAAACAATGTCAATTTACTTGTTGGGAAGCTTGAAGCGAGGGCTTTCTAGTAGGATTGTGTGTTATAAACTTGATTTTCCAAAGGCAAGTGACTGTGTCAGCTAGTTGTCGGTGCTCGAGCTGCTGTTCTTTTTCATGGTGAGCCACCAGAGGTTTTCCTACTTGGTCGTGGTATTTGTCAAAGATGTCCTTTAGCACCACTTTTTTTCACAATTGTTGCGGAGGGGTTGTCGGAATGTAACTGTATGGAGAAGGTAGTAGAGAACTTTCCTCTCATAGTGGAAGTTGGTGTCATAGAAGGGTGCCGTGGGTTTATCACGAGGATATTTACAAAGGTAAGTACTTTGGCCGCTCCATATATCATCTTCTCTTAGCTCCACTGCCTCTCTCACTACCAAATAGATGGACATTGCAGATCCCAAAATCCACGTGAGCTCTTTGAGATAAGTTGTTCCACCCTAAAGTTTCTATACTTTGGTGGCAAGTTTTGCATAGGCATTTGCATGTAAATGCCTTATGACAGCGCTATGATCCTCATATCTCTACAATATGCCCATTTTGCCTTTTAAATGTCGAAGAACTTAAGCGTTGCCTCTTTTCTTGTCCAGAAGTTCAACCAGCATGGTCCTGGCTACGCTGGATAGTTAGTCTATTCTTTTGTCATCCTATTTAGGTGCATGGGCCCCAGCTAAGCGAAAGGGATTTCATCTAAGGTCTAGGTGATTATTGTGGTCAATCTAGGAGCATCGTAGGCTGCACAATTTATAAGGCATATAGTCATCTGTTCGTAGTGTTATTGTTGTAGCTCAGGCTAAGATACTGATGGTTTACACGGCTTCCTCCCTCAGGGAAGAAGTGAGAGACCCTATCAGGGATAGGTTCTATACGTACGAAATTATTTTTATGGATGTATAAAGTCCAAAAATACGTATCTTTAGGTAAAATATGTATTTTTCGTATTTTTCCCTCGCCGGCCGAAAAAAAAAATGCGCGTCAGTTTCGCTTACGTGAAAATTCAAAAAAAAAAAAAAATATATATATATATATATATATATATATATATTTTCATAGTTTTCGCTTACGCGAAATTTTAAAAAAAAAAAAAAGTTTTTTTTTTTTTTTTTCGGATTTTTTTTTCTTGTAACCGAAACCTCTGTTTCGCTTACGCGAAGACAGCGAAACAGCTATCTTGCTTACCCAAAAATTAATTTTTTTTTTTTTAAGGTTTTGCTTACGCGAAACTTTTTTCACATAAGCGAAACTGAAGGTTTCCCTTACGCGGAAAAAAAAAAAAGTTCAATTTCCTGTTCATATCTTGAGTCTCATAATACTCTACCTGTGGAAATTCTGGAGTCAATGGTAGCAACTCCATTATGCATGCACGATTTTGCTAGCTTGTGATGCTTGAACTGTGAGGCTCTTTAATATTCTCCACTTCTCCTTAACTATGCCAAAACCATTTTCAATAACAACTCTACCTCTGCAGATTCTCTTGTTGAATCGATTCTTCTTGCAATCAGGATCAGGAAAGACCTTCAATAAGAAAGGCCTGCTAGGATATGCAGTATCACGAAGTAGTTGAGGAGGTATGTTTACAATTATATCATTCTCAGTAGGCATTCCTTTCTTAATCTTCTTCCCTTATAATCTAACAACTGGCTCCTGTAATATAGATTTGGAGGCCAACCTGTTATAAATGGTACTTTTTCTGAAGTGGCCAGAATCATGTATAGATCATACCCTAATATAACACATATTGACAAACAATTTACTATGAGTTACACAGCCTTGAAACAGAATGGAGTGTCTTTTATTTTTGCTGTAATAGTCATTTGCATGATCCTTTTTCTTTATGGGAGCCCTCACTTTATTGCCTGGTTTTACAAAATATGGAGCTAGAAGACCTACCAGTTTTTCGAATGAGGATCTAGACATCTATAGCATTGTCTCCACATATCATCTTCATAAGAGGGCAAGCAATTCCAGGCATGGTTATCAATGGTATCTCACTATGTGTGTGACGACTATACGTGTATAATATGAACATGGTCATCGCACATAGGCAAAAGCAATATGTTGGAGATGGGTTTTGAACCAACGAGGTGTTGTTGGTTGCAAGTCATCGACTCTTTTGGAGTGCACTATTGCCATGATCATAGAGTTATGCCAAACGTCTTCTCTATATATGTCAAAGACCATTCCTGCACCTATGCTAAGTGGCTTTCCTCATGCCCGCCAAGTGGTGCACATTCACCTATTCTAGTTGGCGACCATCCACTATTGAGTTCATGCAATATGGCACTATATATGGAGACATTCGAGAATGGCAGAACCATTCTGCTTCAATGTCAGTTACGGCCTTCTCGTGTATCTTGTTCTTCTTGTCTTGTTTTAACTCTAGATCTTGTCGGTGATCTCGAGCCTTCTCGTTTGTGTATTCTTGCTTTGCACTTTGGGCCATTGTACATATTTTTTTGTTAGTACATTGATTCTAGTTTATAAATGTATTTTCTCTTGCGCTTCCTCGTATCTAGCCTGTAGGCTCGTGACAGTTTAAAGCAGAATCCTCTTTCGATTCGAGCCAGTCCAAGGATTTTCTTCCATAATGGAGAATCAATTGATAAGTATATCATGCAAGGATAGAGAAGATTGCAACATCCTTCTATCAGCGCTATCCTGAGTTGAAGAGGAATGTTGTGCAGCCTAATGCTGAGCAGAGAAAAGTGCAGTTGGATGGTCATCTAGCAGTTTCATATCCAGTTCAGGATCCTATTCTACTTTATGTTCCACACCCAGACCCAGTCTCAGTTCCAGTTCTTGATCCAAGGTTAATGCAGAGATTCGGCCTACTTTCTATAGACCATAGCTAAGTCCAAGAGCTCCGCATTGTCATCTGAAGCTATGAGGTTCAGACAAAACTGCTGCAATGCAATGCCGAGCATAATAATGCGCAAGACCATGGCAATCATCCCCAAAATCACCGGATCCATACTAAAATTTTCTTAAAGCTGGACTGTAGTAGAGATTTGGAGAAAAGGAAAGAAAGAAAGATTTGTTCAAAGACTGCTTCGCGCCAATAGACATTGAATTCCGGCAGGCCGGAAGATTCGCTTAAACTGAAGGTTTCGCTTACGCGAAAAGTTCCCACGCCGGATTTTTTTTCCGTATTTTTGACGTATTATACGTCAAATTTATGCCGTATCATTCGAAAAATATGTATTACGTATAAAACATATACAGTATTGAACCTATCCCTGGACCCTATTTGATTTTAGTATCTTCAAGTTAATTCTTATCATTAGTCTCTTATGCTGGAGTAAGTATATAATGCTTCAGACTCGTGTTTCAGGAGCATTTGCTTGTGCCTACATAGCTAGGTGAGATATGTACATCTTGTAATGTTTACTTTTGATTGATAAAATTTTGTCATTCTTTGAAAATAAAAAAAGAATAGCAACTCCAATATAATTTGAGATTTTTTCGGTCCAAAAAAAATAATCTAAATATGTTTTCATTTTTAGGCCATTACCCTTTTCTTGGTTTCGAATTTAGTCATAGGTGACAATTGCATTGGGTTGTTTGTATGATATTTGTTTAGTTTTTAGGTTCCTTTTTCTTGCACCCATATACCACCCAAAATTGTTCCTGAATTCGACCAGCAAGTAATAATAAATCATGCTTTCGTCGATTTATACCTTGCATTGCAAAATTGATCTTTTATTGTTGTTCACTGATTATGATGGTGCATGGATAATGCTTGTCCCTAAGATTGCCTTTTGTCCATTCCCATCTTCCCGTCAGCAAAACATTGCTAGTGTGATAGCAGCCCTAGCCCAATTATCCATATTGTGGACGCATAATTTGCTCAAAAACTTTGGGGGCCAAGGATGGCAGTGCACTTATAGCTTTATGATGCATCTAGTTAGAGTTGTCTCACTTTGCTATGTAGTAAGACTCGAAAATGCCATTACTCCTTTACAAGTGTTGGGGTTTGTCTTCGACCAAAACTTGTTTTGTACTATATTGTTGCAACTTTTCTCATTGTTTCAAGGTAAGTTTTGCAACCTAAAAACAACCCAGCATTTCACTAAGCCTTCCACGTTTATGTGCAAGGTGACGCAAACTATGCTCCTGCTTCCCTATAGGTAAATTAACTTATTTGGAGGAATCTTTGTTGAAGAATCTCTGGTGCTCTCATGTCGCATAAAAAAATGAATGTCACTAGGCTAAAAAGAGGCTCGCCATTCTTTCAAATGGCCCATTAACTCTTTAAAAATGTAGACCCGTTCTGAAATGCGAAGAGGACTGACTATTTTTCTTCAGTGGCGGCTGCCTTGCATTGGCCAAGTTTTTCTTGCTGACTGTACACTCTAAATATTGCCTCCACTATAATTTTATGACACACTAAGAGCTGCTCATTGTGTCCGAGGCTATGGCGGAGGCACAGGTAGAACGCAAACCCCCTCCGTCCATTGTCAAGAGCTTTGCCTGTAGCGCTTTCAGTGCTTGTGTTGCCGAGGTAAACTGAAAGTCTCATGCTTTTTTAGTAACTTTAGGTGTTATATTGAATTTTGTCCTGGTGATCGACGTTTAGGATCGTTTTCCTTTTACTGTTGAATTGCCTTTTGGAGAACACAGCATTGCAATCATATAAAAGTATCATTCTTTTTTTCATCTTCGCTCGTAGTTCTGGATCAAAACTTTCTTAAAGTAAATCTGGTTCAGTATCATGTTATTTTTGGATGCGTAAGGGAGGGACATCTCTGCAAATTAGTATTGCAGATTTACTTTAAGTAATTAGGTCTTTGAATGCTTATTTTCGTCTTTGTAAGTGGCCTGGCGAGATACCGATAGTGTGGCAATGAAGGAACATGTATCCAATTGTTTTTCTAAGTTGTTATGGTCTCTGTGCAGATAACCACTATCCCCATAGATACTGCAAAAGTCAGGCTACAATTGCAGGGCAAATCGTTTCAAACCACTGAACCTGTGGCACTCAAGTACAAGGGTTTGTTTGGTACCATTGGTGTAATTGCAAGAGAAGAGGGAGCAACAGCTCTTTGGAAAGGGATAGTGCCAGGATTACATAGACAAGTTCTCTTTGGAGGGCTTAGAATTGGTTTATACGATCCTGTAAGTTTTAACTTTATTTGATAGAATTTCTTTGCATTTTAAAGACCATAACACATTATCAATTTTATTAGCATTTTCTGATGTCTTCATTGCATTATAGGTTAAGTCGCTTTATGTCGGAAAAGACTACGTTGGAGATGCCCCACTACACAAGAAGATTGCTGCAGGGCTAACGACCGGTGAGGTTCACACAAATGTTGGCAGGTAGTAGGAGGAAGGGTCTTTTGTTGAGTGAGCATTTAGGCCAATAGGCGAGGAGTGATTAATAAGTTCTAACAAGCTATGGAACTTGTAAGGGTTGAAGTTTTGTAATGTGACGCACTGACTTATTCTTCTTGTAGACTTTAAATATAAATGCTTTAAACATGAATTATGACAGGTGCAATTGCCATAATGGTGGCTAGCCCAACAGACCTTGTAAAAGTACGCCTGCAATCTGAAGGGAAGTTGCCACCTGGTGTGCCACGTCGTTATACTGGGGCCATGAATGCCTATAGCACAATTATTAAGCAAGTAAGAGGTTCATAAACTTCATTTTGTATCCTATGGCTGGCCATTAATACGTTTATCAAAAGCAGGATGGTATGGCCTCTTTGTGGACTGGACTTGGCCCAAATGTAGCACGGAATGCGATTATTAATGCAGCTGAATTGGCAAGTTATGACCAAGTCAAGCAGGTGGAATTTGAAACTTCTAATTTCTTAAGCTATAAGTTTGAGCAATTCATTGAATATATCTACAGTCTTTATGCTTGTCATATAAGATCAATTTCCAGAAGGGCATGCTTACATTTACCTTAAAAATACAGTAACCTTAAAAGTTATTTTCTTCTAGACATTGCTGCACCTTGGACTGAAGGATAATGTGGGTACACATTTGTTATCCGGTTTAGGTGCGGGTTTTATTGCAGTCTGTGTGGGATCTCCAGTTGATGTGGTGAGTTAAAAACCTGCTATTTTGATTGTTAGAATGTTTCTAGTTAGTGTGCATGAGTTGGTAATCTCTCGGTATGAATTACAACTATTCATCATAATAAGATAGCCCTCGTACTTTACTTGTACTTCTCTTGTTTATTTTTGCTTGTGCAGTTCTTTGTGCTTGTTTTTATCTGATTCTTTCTATCAGCTATTAGTCTAAGAAAGTAGTTGTTCTATCACTGGAAGAAAAGAAGCACTTGTTATCCTCAAGGAAAAGAAAAAAAAAAGGGATGGCAGGTTGAACAGAAGTACCGGAATACCGGAAATGAATCTGGTACTTCTGAGATGTTCTCTTAGACTGGCTCTATGTCAAATAAGATGTTTTTAGATAAAACATGGCAAAGTCGATTTCTCTAGAATTTGGTATTATAAATTGACATTTTACATTTTTACTGCATACACAGGTAAAGTCTAGAATGATGGGGAACTCTGCAGCTTACAAGGGGACGGTAGACTGTTTTATAAAAACTTTAAAGAACGATGTACGTAACTATGTTTATCACGATTTTGGCTTATGCGCTTAGTGATACTGACCCTAATATCCTGCGAGCAGGGCATTACTGCATTTTACAAAGGCTTTGTGCCCAATTTCGTAAGACTTGGTTCCTGGAACGTGATCATGTTTCTTACATTGGAACAGGTAATATGCAATCAGTTTATTGGACTTTGTGATCCTAGTTCTAATAATTGGCGTTGGCTATGCAGACCCGGAAGTATTTTTTATAAGATTCCAGATCGCTTAGCATTAATCCTTGGCGAGATTATTTTTCTACGTAGGTTATGTTGGCCAAAATTGGCTACATAGTCTATGGGTTATATCTAATAATGGGTTACGATGCATAAGGAGCATACAACTTAATTTGATTCATTGTCTTTGTTCATTGCAGTAATTTATTATGGGTGATCTGGCTAATTAGTTACGATGCTCGTGGCTTTGTATTTAAACCTTGTGCAGCAGGGTTCAACTTAGGATCTACTATTCTGGTTAATTACTTAAACCATCATGGCTTTCTATTTAGCCCTTCTGCAGCAGCAGGGGGTCTACTATTTTGTTTGACGTAATGTTCGGGAAGAGGCTATTTCGCCAAATTATGTGGGGCTCGAGCATTGGCTCGCCTGCAGGGGCACCTTATCCCTAATGTAATGTTTGGGCAGAGGCTATTTCGTCTAATTACAGACCTAAATTATCTCTGATAACTAGTAACGGTGTCCAGCGTTGCTAGGCATAAGTTGGAAGTTTGTAGATGTTTTGACCGCAATGAGAAATGTGTGGAGTTGAATTTTTTCCATGTGTGTGATGAGTTGAACTTCCCCTCCCTCTTTTTTCAAGATATCTGGTGCGTGAATGTGTAGTGCTGGGGGGATTTTCTGGATAAGTGTATTCATATGCGGCGGTTGGATGCGTTTGGGTGGTTTTGGGGGTTTGGTTTTTCTAGAACCATGTACAACTTTTCTTAATTATAACATGTAATTGTGTTTATTTATCAATACCAAGCGCCATTTGAGAACAAATATGGATATATAACAACCTTCACTTAGTTGTTTATTTGACATAGGGGTGTAGGACCACTTTCTATAAGTGTAAAGTATTGTCTTTTCTAAGATCATTTACAACTTTGAATTAAGATGTAATTTCTATTTATTTATTTGCCATTAAGAGAAAAAATATGAAATATACAACAAAAGTCAAGTTCCTAACCTTCATATTTTCTTATAACAAAAACTTGAGGTGGTTCATATTTGCTTATAACAAAAAACTTTGGTTGGATTAGCCCACCCGTATGTCGTTCAACCTCTCTTTTCGTAAGACCCTTGTAGTTGTAAGAAAAGAAAATGGCAACACAATTATTTAAGTATAAATATTGTAGCTATAGTTGAAAAAGGACATGGCAATACAGTTATTTACGTATAACAGAACAAACAACAGAGAATTTACATGATATGATATCCGTCCTCACCAAGCCCTATTGAATCATCGGTCATTACACAAATTACACCAGCTTCACAGAAGGCTGAGATGCGCATTGCACCCCTCATATAATCTGTAAAGACAAAGAACATTGCCACATATGGAATTAGAATACTGGAAGCGCAAGACCATTAGCAATAGCTCTTATTGCATGTTCTCAAACTCCAAAATGCAAATTTCGTTCTCTTGGGCTTTTCTTCCAAAAATCACCAAATGCCTTCAAGAGTGTCATGTTTGACCCCGCTAGATTAGCACTTCCACCAACAAAACCATTTGTTCGGGCCTTTGACAGGGATAATCAATTAGGCCATCAGAGAGAGCCTCCCGCAGGAATGGATGGTTAGCAAGGTCACCCCTATTTATAAGACGGGAAGCAGGGATGACTCCACCAACTACCGTATGATCATGGTGAGCCCGTTACTCGCAAAACTTCTAGCAGGTGTGCTGGAGAAGAAGTTAACGCAATGGGCGGAGAAAGCTGGAGTACGTGCAGTTGGCCAGGTAAGTTTCCGCCCTGCCCACTCCACAAGTGATCATATTTTTACTCTCAGAATCCTTATGGAAGCTAGCCGCAATGCACGACGTGACTTGTATTTCTGTTTCATGGATTTTAAGACGGCATATGATACGGTCTCGGGGACTGTTGTAGGCAACGCTTGCTGGGAGCTACATGTCCCACAGGATTTGCAGAATGCCATCTACCGGCTCTATGACGGAATATATGCCATTTTGCCTGCATCAGACCACCGGGTGAACAGCACCATAGGTGTTAAACAGGGATGCCCGTTATCTCCAACGCTTTTTAGACTCTATATTGAAGCACAATTTCATTATAATGGGAAAAGTTTTAGTAAACTGGAATTTTTTTATTATGGGGGTTGTATAGACCTTATGCAGGGGTTGTATACACGCAGTATGCGGTACCAGTATCATAGACCTTATCTGGGGTTGTATACGTTAATGCGAAGACCGTATCATAGACCTTATATGGGGGTTGTATACACGCGTAGCATGCAGGTGTATCATACACACATGAATATTTAGAGAACATAATAACACGGTATCATATACCAACTTCCAAACACAATAGAGACCGAAGTATGAACTATGTATGTCCCTGGTAACCTTCTCCCAAGTTCCTAACCCCTTCCCCTTCTCCTTTCCCTTCTCCTGCGAGGTCTAACCCACGCATCTGGGTTAGGAAACCAGAGCTCACGCATATCCCAACCTGATTCTTCCCACCATATGGGGTACCTAGTCATTGCAAAAAGTAATTCCACAAGATGATACTCACAGAAGAAGAGCGGACCCAACTCCACAAAACTGTTGTACTCATTGTAGTACGTCCTAATAAGGCCATACATCTGTCCCTTACAAATTTCATGAATGAAATCTGATATGTATTGATCCAGAGAGTGTGCTAAATATCCAGCACGAAGAAGAAGCCTCAATTGCTGTAGCATCTCGTCCAGAAAAGGAGGGGGTTCAAGAATTCCCCTCATTGCAAGTCTCCTACAACATTCAGATAGATTAATTTCCATCAGTGGCTCATGACCACAATCAAATCGCTCCAGAATGAAGTTGATCAACTCCATTGTAAGCTCCTTGGTGGGACTGTGGCGCAACCTCCACTTGTGACGTTCAAAGACACGAGATACGGTCCCGGGACGATATCGCATCGTTCGTCACGCTGCGTACACGCCACTCCAACTGACGTGTACGCCGACGTGTAGCCAGGTGAATAGCCCTAGGGGGCAACTTGCTAGGTATGTGCACTTCTTATTAATGTGCACATGCACATTTATTAAGGTGCACACATTTCCATGTGGGCACATTTAGGTGCACACATTTCCATGTAGGTACATTTGGCCACCTAGCCATTAAAGGCAAGTGGGCCCATTTCCAATTATCCCACATGCCTAAAGGGATAATTGGAAACCCTAAGCCCCAACCCTTGCCTATTTAAGTAGGAGAACCCTAACTTGCCCATTTTCGTTCCTAGGGCTTTAGAGCTCTGTTTTGGCTGCTCTAGGAGTCAAAACCGCCTCCCTGCATCTGGCCCCGAGAGAATGGCATCATTAGTTTCCCTTGATTCGAAAGCGGTCAAGAGGGATGGTCGAACTCGGGTCGAGGAGCAACTCATGGATCGGGTATGTAGTCGATTTAATGGTCTAAACCATTTTCCAGTCATTGTATCAAAGAGGGTTTAGCCTATTAAATCGCCTTTAGCAGCTATCTAGATCTCTAGATGAGTAGATATGCAGACTCTAACTAAAGAACCTAACTCTATGATATAGATTAGATCTATGTTCTTTAGTTCTTCCGTGATGTATATGGATGATGTATCTCTGCGGAACTCCTTGTATTGGGAAGGGGGTAGAGACTTCAAGCTTGGTAGTAGATGCTCCTAGATTAGCCTCTCTAGCACACCATAGATTCGGCCTGTGGTACAAGAACCACACACAGGTTGTGGGTGAAGGGGCCAGACTGGCTAAGAAGGAGGTTCGTGTTCTGACTCTTGAACGATCCCTCTGGTGTGTAAGGCCTACCGGGGATCATTGTGACTAGGTCTAATGGCTTACCACTGAGTGTGGGTAAGGCATGGGCTCGACACCCGTGAAGTGGTGTTCATGACTTTCCAGTGGGTTCAGTCGAATACGGGCAGTGGCCCTCTAGTCACCTTGAGTCAGCATGTAGATCTCTGGAGGGAGTGATCCCTACCTGCCCCATCGGAACTGGGATGATGACCCCAGGAGTAGCCCTTTTGGCTATGCATCCCCGACTCTGATCAGTCCCGACACTTTTCAGCCTACTCGCAAAAAGTGTGCATGGGGAGGGGCGGATGGAGTGGACAACCCTATGCCATGTTCTTATGCCCGCCCAAATCCATTGCCATGAATTACATGCGCAATGAACTCACGGAGACCCAAGCCGTCGGGTCATCCCTTTGAGTCCGAGCCTTGGGTAGGATTCCCTATGTGATGTCTTTGATCTTTGTCTATGCAGATATGTGGAGGACCATCCTTCGTGATGGTCATATGATGTTGATGTATGTACTACCGACATGTATGTTCACGCTTCCGCAGACTAGGTAGGCCCCGAGGGAGCGGGGTAAAGGACCCCTTCATTCTTCCCCTTTGGAACTCTTCAAGGTTGCGTGATACGTGGAGGGCCCTATATTAGCATGGAGCTGGTATGGGGATGAACTCTGTTTGTATACCGGTGAGTGCACCGTGATATGAGTAGGGGACGCCACGGTGGTATCGAGCAATGTTCTTGGAGACCAAGAGCAAAAAACCGCCATGCTCCCGGTAGTACTAACTTGATAGGATCCTCGAACCTCGGAAAGTGGGAACCAAAAGAGTACTAACTTGATAGGATCCCGAACCCCGGAAAGTGGGAAATTTTTTCTCATTTTTGTAGTTTATGCTAAGCTAGTATGATTAAGTGGATTGGAATTTAATATTAGCACGCTTAGGTGAATTTGTAGTTTATGCTAAGCTAGTAACGATTAAGTGGATTGGAATTTAATATTAGCACGATTTAGGTGAATTGGAACTAATAAAACTAAAAAGAATGAGCGAGGGTAAGGTGGTCTCCATTTGGCGCTGGTTCAATAACTAAACTTTAGTTTTTGACGAGGTATAAGGTGTGAGACATTGATGAAAAAACAGCTTGAAAAGTTATAGAATTTAAAAAGTAACTTGGTAATTTGAATCTTAGCCTATGATCTAGCTAGATTAGTCTAGTTTTTCAATCTCTTTGAACCTCATCTTAAAAGGATTTTGGTAGCTTAGAATTGAACCTCCCACCCACTGTGGTTGAACCCCCAAACCCCCCGTGCCAACCACCGAGGGGGCATCGTTTTGTTTGAATTATAATTCTTAATTAGATTTAAGCTTTAATAATGTTAGATAATATTAATGGCTAAGCCTTAGATTTAGAACCAAGGCCCTTAAGCTAGATAGAGACAAAGATCTCGATAGACACCCGGACTCCGTCGACATGATGCGCACCAAACAGACCGCTTCGACTTTTCTCGACAAAGGCGAAACAGCCGAGAGGCCAAGGAGGTGAAGGAAACAAGAAGAGGAGAGGGCGAACGAGAGCGGGAGGCCAAGGCTCAAGAAGCAAAGCAGAGAGCGGCCGGTCCAACATTTTGAAGACTCAAACTGCCTTTGTTCATGCGGGTTTAGTAACCCTCATGAGGGAAGGCATGTAATTAGCTAGTTTAATTAAGGGAGATCCCCAGTAGATATGTTGTAAATAATCAATAATTTTGTTAATACATGATAATTTTGAGTAGTTTATGTGTCAAATCTTGCGTAATTAGGACGAGTTAGCAAGTAGTAGTTTTTATTTTAGTAAAATAGGATACTCTCAGACCAAAAAGTGTGATGTCTCATAGCTCGCGCAAATTAATAAGTTTTAGCTTTTATTTCAGTGAAATAGGACATTTGCAAGCTGTGAGACCTCGCCCAAACTTGACCAAAACAGCTCCAAATTGACCCAATAAGGGGTCGATTCTGCCTAATTTGATGAGCCCATCACCCTTACACCATTAGTTTACCCAAATTAGACACCTTTGATCGAAATGAGACTGATGTCTCACAGCTCGCGCCTGGTCGCAAAACAAAAAGTTAGTTTTGAAGCGAGGCGCAACCTGTGAAACCTCCAAACTTTGAACCTCCATAACTTGAGCTACATAGCTCCAAATCGCCTGAAAATTGTTGCAATAGGACCATTAGATAGCCTAGAATCCATTTATGACCTCAAATTAGGCTAGAAATGTCAAACCCTAGCTCAAATTGACCAAAATTGCCCAAACCCTTGAATTGTTTTTCCAAACTGTAGTTTGTTTGTAGATAGAAGCCTACCCCATTAGTAGCTCGCAAGTATTGCTCTTAGCTCGAAGCTGATACCTTACTCCTAGATAGAAGTGCCCAAGAACACCCCTTTGTTATAGTCATCTAGACCTCAGCATAGCAACCCAAGTCCAACTGTTATTTACATCACCTCTGCTCATGCCAAAGGCATAAACCTTGACCTAATTCTGTGTCCTTCTAATAGAGTTTGACTTATATAGCCGCCACATTAACACTCCCTATTGCCAGGGTACCTAGAAAGGAGCTAGAGTCTAGAACTGCCCAAGCCGCTCCATGTGTAGAGATTGGACTCCCCCAAACCAACTTTGTTAGGACCTTAGGGTATGCCTCAAACATCATGGAGGTTTTGCAAAACAACCCTCATTTCATGCCATACCACACGTCCTAATATCCATAGACTTGTAGATTATAGATATGCCTCCAAAGATCTTTGCTTTCGAGCCACCTTGCTTGCTTATAGAGCCCAGAATGTTGTAGGAGAGCCCTTCAAGTAGACCTTAGACTCTAGGAAATACGAGCGTTGCTTTCGAAGTACGGGGCCAGAGCCACAGAAGAGCTAGAGGCGCAACTTCTTGAAGACATCAAGGTCCCAGCCGATGTACAAGCAGATAAGGAGAGGAGACCGGAAAGGCAGACCCAAGAGAGGGAAGCACAATGACAAACACCTCAACCGACAAACGAGTAGAACAGGACACCACCGGCCTATCATCAATCTTCATCAAATGGGAAGGATATTTGGTAACCAACGGCATCAAGAATTTTCTAGGTGTCAACCTCCCGGCTATCACGACGAGGTCACATCAGAAAGAGGATCTCGACGCCTTCACCGACTCAACGCACATGAGTTTCAAATGGAGGAATGCAAGGCAGCAAAATATAGGTGCAGGAAGACGTTAGACATCGATGCCGCGTTAGCATCACGAGCTAGGGCCAGAGGGCATAACCTTCCGTCGAGGAGAGAATTCATGGCGACACAGGAGCGTATAGGAACCGGAGAGAAGACCACCTCGACTTGCAGCCCAGCAGCTCAAGCGAATGTCAGGCAACGCCAACAAAAGGAGCGACCAAGCTAGGCAACCACAAAGCACCTAAGGCTGACCAAGATGAGCTTCCAGCTCCCTTGCACCAGCAGGAGACCACGAGGGGAGGAGACGCATATCAGGGAACATCTCCGACTTGAAGGCATATATCAGCATTAGGGGCAAGATCAAGGAGGAGAATATTCCGCTCAAACAAGAATTCGGGACCCAAAAACACCTAGAAACCAAAGGAAGGACGACTTTACTATGTCAGCCAAGGAGTGCGAGACTCGAATGGATAGGACCCAAAGGACGGAGGAGACGACCTAGCCAGCAGGTACAAATCACGCAAAGGCAACCAGAAGTAGCTAGGGTAGGTGCAATGGAGATGACCACACTTCCAAGCACAGGAGAGGCACCTCGGAATGAAGCAAAGCCCAAGCAACAGGAGTCGCACTCAGAAATTCAACCTGCGGGGGAATGACAATGCCTGCCTACCGACCACGATCTCAGAGCTTCGAAGACATCCAAGAATGCCCAACTGCAACAGCTAGGTGATCCTACTCAAGCGACCAATGGCACCGCACATCGGCAACCCTGCAATGACACATTGCATGTAGGGACGTTGAGCGGTCACCGCATTCCTCACGACGAATATACACATTAAGGAGGAGCATCTTTCTCAAGGGATCACATCAACGAACACTCTTCGCAACTGGCGTGACGAGCTCGGATCAGACATGAAGCTCAACAATAGTAGCAGCATCTCAAAGGAATCCTGGAGTCAACCAGAACAAAGAAGATGCAGCAAAACCAAAGGGTCAAATGCGATAGGAGGAGGGGAAACCCTAAAGGAGTATAAACATTTAAGTAGATCTTCGTAGTTGTTTTGAAAAAGTGGATGAATTAAAATCCCAATGTAAATGCGTATATGCCTATTGTATATCTCGGGTGCTCACAGTCTGATCTGCGAAACATGAGTTTAGAGTCATGTTTTACTGATTTAAGCGCTTACATCAGGAAGCTCCTTCACCGACTACCAAAAGAGGAAGCATAGAAGCACAACTATAGCCCAAGATCAAAATGGAAGAGCAAGTCACGAGGGAGAAACGACCCGGAGGCCAAAGCAAACCTTCGACTCCAAACACTTAGGAAGTGCCACGAAGTAGAAAGGCTTCGTCCACCCAATGTCAGAATAAGAGATAATACCGATCATGTCAAGATCATCAGCGCTGCACCAGGACATCGTCAGGACGCAACACTACATCTTGTGGCAGCAGCAACACTTGACGAACTTATGACACGAGTGGCCTCAACAATAGAAGAAGGAACGCCCCGACATCAATGAGCCAACTAAGAAGGCAACATCTCGACAACCATAATTCCACCTTGTGGTAATATAGGGTGATGCGCTATGACACGTGTATTAGATGGAGATGCACTTACGAAAGGCACTGCGATGAGGAGATATGCCTTCAAGAACTAGGTGATGGCTTCACAGTACTCCCTACCGGTAATTAGAAGAGAAGAAGCCGATCATATCTCCGACATGTGGCACGTCAAACGCCCAAGGTAGAAGCATTCGACACCTTAACGACAAGGATAGCAACTAAAGCACCTTCCGCAAAAAGAGAGTTCAAGATAATAGCCAGGCTATTCAACGACAAGAGCATATCTAAGGCAGGTACTTCTTCAACTCAAGGGTCAAGCTGCGCAGATATAAGGATCCATCATCCCGACAACATCGCCAGCAGGGAGAAGAGCCATGAAGCTTTACTTGCTAGAGAGGCCGACATGCATAGAGAGACAAAGGTCAGGAACTGAAAGCTGGAGAAGTGCTAGCAACCGACTTCTTCCACGAGCTCCCTAGAGGCAACAGGAGGATCAAAACTGACGAGCACAATCAAAGTCACCGGAGGGTACCTCAAGACAAGAAGACGGCATAGCATGGCGGAACGTGACAATGTCCAAGCCATGTGATCGAGGGGAGCAAACAAGGAAGATTAGAAGCTCGATGGAGAAGCATCTAGGCGAGGCGAGCCGATGACTTGCACACGGACTTGCATGCAACTTGGTGAACCCAAGGATGGAGGATTCAAAGAACAACTCTGAGAAGAGAACAACTCGTGAGGAGTATAGCCAAAGGAATCGCCAAGACAGACCTCAAGAGACGCCTCCAAATAGCTCCAAGTATCATGAAGGGGGGAACAACTACCGCCCGAAAACAGGATCAGGAAGCAGACTGAAATGTCGAAGCATCAACGACAAGCACACCTTTAGTGAGAATGTGATGCAAAGCATGTTGTGCCATAGCCGACAAACATCGGAGGGCCCACGTATATCAACAAATTACCCCGGAGTACGAGCCAACGTACAAATAGGAGGATATAGATCGTCAACACCATTGCACCCGGAGGAACACCGATGACATCACCAAGGAGTAGGTATGCAACTCGAAGGGAGGCACAAGGGGGACCTAATAGCTCTAGTAGTAATTGTAATTATGTAAGCTATATGTTTTGCATGTATAGTTCCCTTGTTAGTCTTTCCTTTCCATAGCGTAACAGATCAAAGGAAGAGATGTCATGCAAGTTGCAGGGGTGAAGCAATCAACATCGTCAACACTCTTCGGGCAACACGATAACGACAAGAGGACTCGACATATGAGACATTGATGGAGTCGAAGACATCGACAGAGTCGTCTTTTAGCTGCCAAGACAAAAAGTTCAAGATGAAAGATCTTTTTCAACGGCGCCACCTTCAGGCTTTTGAAAAGCGGCATGGAAGATTTCAAGTGATCAACTACACCATCAAGCAATGTGAGGCTTCTAACGAACAAAGTCAACCTCTACATCAAAGAGGAGCCACCGTCAAGGAGACTGAAGTATCGAACGACTCGGAAGAACGTTACCTTGCTACTTCAAGCAGGCAACGAGTGGATGAGCTTCTAGCAAGCTCAAGGATCTAAGGCCATGGGGCCTAGTAGGTTAATGTATGGACGGTAACATCCATATTGGGATTAGAAGGCATTTCGGATATTCGGCTAAAAGGATTGCCCCAATATTGAGCTAAGCGTCAAGGATTGGGAAGGAAATGCGTAGGAGTAACTATAGTTATACACGATTGTTAACAGACATCCAACGTATTGAAACCACTTGGTGAGATTGATCTCCTCGCTAAGAAGTAATCATTACTAGGATAATTGTTAACCATGTATAAATCTAGTACCTCCAAAGAATAATCCAACCGAGAAAGAAAAGAAGTAATCTAACAAGTCCAGGCCAACTTGTTACGATGACATCAATTCGATTGGTAGGAATATTCCAAGAGCTAAATAACTAAGAAAGGGGAATCTCTAGAATATAAAAGAATAATACATGCAAGGTACATCTAAAAATACAATTATAATAATCAAATAGTCTTTTTGAAACAAAAAGGAATTGTCATGATGACAAAACCACGTGGTTTAGAATCGTTCTAACTAAGTAGGTAACCCATAGCTATATTGAAATAAATGATAACATAATATGTGCATCCATCTTAGATGGTTATATATGTTAGCTAAGGCTAGTAAATTAATGTGCTAAGTAAGAAGCATATAACCTCTTAAGGGGAGAGAATAGATATGGCGTTGTGTACAACGTCATTGAAGGGGTCTTGAGGACCATTTTCTTTTTGAAGAAAGTGGGAGGGCTCAATCTTATGATTGAACGCATTACTTGCATCGAATTGACTGACCCGTAGAATAGAGTTTCACCGGCAATGCAATGACCGAAGCTTAATAGAGCGTAAGATAGATAGATAGATAGCTTCGGGGAGGCCTTCAACGCGTCTTGAGAGGGACCGACGCAAAGAGCTATCTACACCAATGAAGTGGAGCAAAACTATGGGAGCAATGCAACGACCAAGTCATCTCCAAATTACTCGACGCCGGCTCAATGGGTGGATGCATTCTAGCCTAGGTAAGGCGTGTGCATGCGTTATAAGCTTTAATGTGTCTTATAGATAAGTTAAATATAGATCCTAATAATTGCATGGAATTACTGTACGTATATGTATCATGCGGAAATAAGTTAAATAACAACGATAATGTGAGGTAGCATGTTAATTAATCCTTCGCAAGGATGCGGGGTCCTTATAGATATAGATAGAAAATAGAATTCAAATATACTTAAGTGCATCTTAGGGATATACTTCCAAGGGTAATGCAGGACCCAAGGAAGAGAATAAGAAGCACATCTAATTCTCGTGTATGATAATTAAAACCTTGTCTATGTAACAATAGGTCTAAATCAGGGTTATTGTTCAAATAAGCGCGATCTAAAAGTCGTTAAATATTGCAAAGATTAGAGTAAATATAATTGTACTATCGGAAGTAATGTATCCGATACTATGATAATGTTAATTCATAAATATTACCTTAGGGTAATTATGTTAATCACATGCGTTAAAGGAGCCAGCAAAAATCGGCTCAGGCATGTCGTTTTGTGTGTAGATTAAATGCTTGTATAGTTAAGATTAATCTACGCATGCAACCTATGCTAGGTAGGGGTTGCATGCGTTGTTACCGATGATGAGACCACTACGGTGATCTCTAGGGCGTGGTGTAATGTCAATGTAGGCATGACCGTTTAAGCGTTTCGCTTGGACGAGTGGAAGGTAGATTAGAAAGTCTACTTCTGTCCCACGGAAGTAGACGACCTCGAGAGAAAGGAGGTCATTCAGGAATGCATTGATAGGAAAGGCACCTTTAGCCCCATATATGCTTTGATAGGAGGAAGCTATCCTTCACGCCCCCCACGCGGGAAGGATATTCTCCACGCTGGGCAACTAGAGGTGTAGGCATGAGCGGCATATAGGCATATAGGCTTTGTCTCCACGACCATAATGGAAGATTCACCCTCTTCCCTAGGGAGATTAGCCATGCATCCATGTAGATAGGTGGGGTGGTCACCATATAACCAAAATTTTATTAATAATTAAAATAGTAATAACGTAGGTCGACCTGCAGGCCAATAGAGCGCTCCGGAGGGCAAGGAGGTTGAGCTACGAAAACTTGCAACACAAATTTAGTCATAATGTGTTGCAAGGGATGAAGAGTACCTTAAAAGTGTAAATTTTGTATGAAATTGATAAACTTTGATAAACTTAAATGTTGTGTTAAGTAAGGTTAATAATTACCTTGCGTAGATTAAGTTATGAAGTGATAAGTTAATTGGTAATGAAATAGTACAGTAATGTCTTAAACATTACCTTAGAGTAATTCTAATAATTAAGATAGTAAGTATGTAATTATAGATATTGTAAAATTAATGCAGGATTTTGAGGTGCGAGGACTGCAACACAAATTTTGTTGGAATGTGTTGCAAGGAATGAAGAGTACCTTAAATAATAATTGTATATGAAAGTGTTAAATTGTGATAAACTAAATGTTATAATAACGAGGACTAATAAGTACCCTGTTTAATAGAAGTTACGAATTGACAAGTTATTTGATAATGTAATGGCGTAATAATAATTAAAAAAATATTACCTTAAGGTAATCTTAATAAATGTGTAAGTATAATAGTAGTATATCGTATGCATCAGGTTGATTGCAGGTTAGGAAGATTCCAAGGTGGGGAGACCCACGATGCTGCGGATAGCATCATTTCAAGATGGGGAGAATGTGACGTTCGGCCAACGATTATACGGTCCGGGGTGACGATTGTCGCATCTAAATCACGCGTACACGCCACTCCAACCGACGCGGTAATGCCGACGTAGCGTGTAGCCAGGTGAATAGCCCTAGGGGGCAACTTGCTAGGTATGTGCACTTCTTATTAATGTGCACATGCACATTTATTAAGGTGCACACATTTCCATGTGGGCACATTTAGGTGCACACATTTCCATGTAGGTACATTTGGCCACCTAGCCATTAAAGGCAAGTGGGCCCATTTCCAATTATCCCACATGCCTAAAGGGATAATTGGAAACCCTAAGCCCCAACCCTTGCCTATTTAAGTAGGAGAACCCTAACTTGCCCATTTTCGTTCCTAGGGCTTTAGAGCTCTGTTTTGGCTGCTCTAGGAGTCAAAACCGCCTCCCGGACTGGGCCCCGAGAATGGCATCATTAGTTTCCCTTGATTCGAAAGATTCAAGAGGGATGGTCGAACTCGGGTCAGGAGGAGCAACTCATGGATCAGGTATGTAGTCGATTTAATGGTCTAAACCATTTTCCAGTCATTGTATCAGTAGGTTTAGCCTATTAAATCGCCTTTAGCAGCTATCTAGATCTCTAGATGAGTAGATACAGGACTCTAACTAAAGAACCTAACTCTATGATATAGATTAGATCTATGTTCTTTAGTTCTTACGTGATGTATATGGATGATGTATCTCTGTGAACTCCTTGTATTGGGAAGGGGGTAGAGACTTCAAGCTTGGTAGTAGATGCTCCTAGATTAGCCTCTCTAGCACACCATAGATTCGGCTGTGTACAAGAACCACACTGGTTGTGGGTGAAGGGGCCGACCGGGCTAAGAAGGAGGTTCGTGTTCGACTCTTGAACGATCCCTCCGGTGTGTAAGGCCCACCTGGGGATCATTGTGACTAGGTCTAATGGCTTACCACCGAGTGTGTGGGTAAGGCATGGGCTCGACACCCGTGAAGTGGTGTTCATGACTTTCCGTGGGTTGGGTCGAACACGGGCGGTGGCCCTCTAGTCACCTTGAGTCGGCATGTAGATCTCTCGGAGGGAGTGATCCCTACCTGCCCCATCGGGAATCGGGATGATGACCCCGGAGTAGCCCTTTTGGCTATGCATCCGTGAGGGCTGATCAGTCCCCGACACTTTTCAGCCCTACTACCGCAAAGTGTGCATGGGGAGGGGCGGATGGAGTGGACAACCCTATGCCATGTTCTTATGCCAGCCAAATCCATTGCCATGAATTTCATGCGCAATGAACTCGGAGACCCAAGCCCGGGCCATCCCTTTGAGTCCCGAGCCTTGGGTAGGATTCCCTATGTGATGTGCTGATCTTTGTCTATGCAGATATGTGGAGGACCATCCTTCGTGATGGTCATATGATGTTGATGTATGTACCATCGACATGTATGTTCACGCTCGCAGCCTAGGTAGGCCCCGAGGGAGACGGGGTAAAGGACCCTTCATTCTTCCCATTGGAACTCTTCAAGGTTGTTGCGTGATACGTGGAGGGCCCTATATTAGCATGGAGCTGGTATGGGGGATGAACTCCTGTTTGTATACGGTGAGTGCACCGTATATGAGTAGGGGACGTCACACCACTCCAAGAAATGGTCAAATAGCTCATCAGTTCCAGGCCGCACAGAATGGCTGGGGCATGCTTGCAGGCCTTCTGGAGTAGCCCAGGGAGGATTGGGTCCAATCATTTGCAAAAGCAAGCAAGGATCACCGACGAAGCAAGGAACACGGAGCGGAGTAGAGCAAGTAGCAAGATCAAGAGCAAGGAATAAGATCAAGTAGCAAGGAGCACGGGAATGAAGTAGCAAGGAACAAGGATCAAGATCAAGTAGCAAGGAGCAATGAATAAGGAAGATCAAGTAGCAAGAAGATCAAGGAACAAGGAAGATGAAGGAGCAAGAAGCAAGGATCAAGATCAAGTAGCAAGGAACAAGATCAAGTAGCAAGATCAAGAGCAAGGAACAAGATTAAGTAGCAAGGAGCACGGGAATGAAGTAGCAAGGAACAAGGATCAAGATCAAGTAGCAAGAAGCAATGAACAAGGAAGATCAAGTAGCAAGAAGATCAAGGAACAAAGAAGATCAAGTAGCAAGAAGATGAAGGAACAAGGAAGATGAAGGAACAAGAAGCAAGGATCAAGATCAAATAGCAAGGTGAAAAGTGAGAAGTGAAAGCAAGGTGAAAGAATTTATAGCTACGAATCCAATAATGTTGAAGTATAATACCAATAATGCTGACGTATAATACCAATAATGCTGAAGTATAATACCAATAATGCTGAAGTATTATACCAATAATTCTACAACGACTATAAAAGCATTAATATTCCCATGGCATATAATATTTATGAAGATCGGTTTGAGACCATTATTTGCTCCATGAGCTACAATGATATTGTTCGGTGCATACATAAAGGTGTTAAGCTGGATCCCTACTTGCAATCCAAAGCTGATGGTCCTGAGTGTCATTGCCCTGGCCTTACTCGTGTTGTGATCCATCTTCTTTGGCTTCCTGAGCGCCATGCCTACGAGCTGAATGGGATCACGTTAGCAGGGATTGAAGATGAGTGAATCATCGACTCTATAATGCCATCAATAATATGTGCATCTAAATTATATGTATGCCATCAGTAATGTGTGCATCAGATGTAATGATGTGTATTAAACACCTATTATAAAAGATGTAAGGATGTAGTATAAGCATAATGAAAGCTAATTGATGTATCGACTGGGTATTAATTGTCCAAAATGCAGCTGTATTATAGCAAAAGAAATTACATACATGATTATCGAGAACATGACTGAGATTAAGAGCTTTTAGCTAATGCTATGTCCCTCCACATGTCAACAATGTATTTTGGAATCTGAACAGTCTTCGGTCTTTTGCCATTTGCATCCCATGGATAATGTATGGCATCTAACTTCTCATACCTTGATGGATCTGATGGATTGGGTCGCCAACGTTTAGTTAAGCAACCTGTATAGTCACGACCAACAGGCATCCACCATGATACATAAATGTGACCATAATTGGTAGACTCGGATCTAGGATGACATCTTCTTTTCGAAAAGCCCAACCACGTTGGAGTTTCATCGTCTCGTGTCGGACTAAACGAGCATACCTTTCGTAACATGTGCATGAGGATCAAACTCATCCATAGGTAATACTGGACGTCCATCTGCTGGCCCACAATACGTAGGCAAAGGTCTTACAAGCACAGCGGCTTCATCGACCTCTGGAGTAAATGCAGCTTGTAGAGGTTCTTGCCTTGTACGCAACCAAAAGTTATCATTTTGAGGTCGCCCACGGAGATACATCTTCTAAACACAAAAGAATCTCGTCCAAAGAATCCATAGTTGCTTTTGTACCGTCATTGCAAACACACGATCTTCTTGATTTTTGCAGAAGAAATTCCATAATGCTATGTACTTGCTGATGTTGTCTGCCAGGCCAGGGAGATCTTTCAATGTCTTCCTTGGAGGGATATTTTTAGGCACCCCTGTTGGTAACGTTGGCTCACCATTTTCATCCTCCCTCCACATTCTTATTCCTTTTTCTGGAATCCACTCTTTATGGGTTGGCCGCATCTTATATTGCATAATGGGCCATTTCCCATCCATTTTAAATCGGAATAGCAATGGGTCGGTATGGCCTGTTAGACGTTGGCCTTTATCAGGGATATATCCCTTGACAAAGCCTTTCCAATCTGGAACTTCATCCACAAAATATGGAACAGGAGACTTTGCATTGCACTTGCTAAACAAGTAAAGCAATTCAGGCAAAGTTGGAGCATCCGATGAACTCATTAACGTCGAAAAGTTCCCAAACAATGCATCAATATCGTCATGAGTATGCCCAACCATCATGAAGCCAACCTGAATCTCATCGAATACCTTAAGCCATGTCAAATAAGAGAGGTAGGAGAACACATATCTATTTTTATTTTGACCCGATGCATTATCCAACTGTAGATTTTGAGGAAGAGGATTGAAGCCTTCTAAGTTGGCACTAGAAGATGAAGGCATCTTCTCTTGTGTCTGCGCTAGCTTATGCTGCAGTGGTCGAGGATCTTTTAGGGCTTGCATCAATTTGCAATCTGTAGTTCTGCTTCCACACAGATCACCACACTTGTCTTCTTCCGGCAACTCAAGATAGTGTAGGATCCTAGAAAGTGATCCAACATGAAAGTTTGAGTCATCCTTCCAAAGATCAAGAGAGAAATGGCCATAAGTCCGTCCACCATGACCATGTGTCAATGCTCCTGTCAAGCTGCTCTTCAAGCGATCTCCTCTCCAAACAGACTTTGCGAGATGGTGACTTCTTGGTGTGAGTATTTTGACCTGATCCATCTTATCATGTATTATGCAAAGGTGACTTTCTGGCGAACGATGTGATAATGCACGCCAATGCCAATATTGACTCCTACAGGAACGTTGTTCCAACATATGTGCCCGCCGTTGAATCGAAACGTTGCGCCTCTCCCTTTGTTCCAATTTCTGCTTGATGACTACACATATGTTACACTTGGAGAATGCTGTATTTTTTGCTATGCTGACGTCTAGAAACTCTTTGTCCAAATATTGTAAAAAGAGGGCAAGGTTACACTCTTTCCTGTCAATTCTTCCACCACGGCACCCACTTCCTTATGTATGCTCTTCTTATTAAGGATGGAAGGAAGTTTGTGAACATTCTCCCTTATATCATCCTTTCCTTTTTTGCTTCTATGTGGAATGCTCTCCGCATTCTCACTAATGAAGGTATCAAACACACTTTCTGTAGCTAGTGTCACAGATCTAGGCTTCTTAGAGCCTGTATTACCATGCTCCGCCCATTTTCCACCTAACTCGAACCTCTTCCTCCAACTATAAAACGTAGACTGAGCAACTCCTAAAGCCACGCGCCATGCGAATTGACAGCACTCCACTCCAGAGACCACTACTTTTGCCTCCGACTGCCCTATATAAGTTACACTCAACACATAAAAAACAAACGTAATCCTGGCACTGCTTGATTGAGAATAAAATTCTTTTCTTAAGACACATACTTGCTCTCGGCTGAGTTTTTTGACACATTCATCCTTGCAGCATGTTGATTTTAGAGACTCTTGATTGACTTGGAAGCGCACATCCTCTCCTCCTTGCTATCCCCCTTTGGTTCCCTCCTGACCCTCTTCACATATGTATATTTCCTTTTCCTCTTGAATTGCTTCTCAACATCAGCTTCCAAGCACTCAACTTCTAAGTCATCCTCTTCGAGAGCAGCTCGAGCTTGTAAATATTGTGAAACTGTCCTACCATCATGAAGCAAAACATCAGGGGTCTCCCAGGTTACTAGACTGTTAGCTAGAGGCCACTCAGCACAAGCATGACATGACCTGATATTTTGGTTTCCCGTTGGATCTATTATGTTACCCACTGAAAGCCCGACCTTTGATACACCCAAGAACTCATCGTCTATAGCATCCTGAGGATCACTAAAGACTATATTCGCCTCCGAATATTTAGATCCAATGCAGGAGTGAAGAATGTAGCATGGCAAACCAAGCAGATCTGTTCTGGAGTAGTAGACTATCTCATCTTCAGGCTTAAACAACCTGAGACCAAGACGAGCAGCTAGATTCTCATGACCTCCAATCTCCTCTACTATCTCGTCTTCTTCATTTGTTGCTGTGTTGCTTGGTTCACCACAGTGAGCAGTGAAACTGATGTCCGACGGGCTACTAACAGATGGTGGACTACTAGATGAATCCTCTTCTGAAGAGGGCAAATTGAGGGATCTCGAAGACGTATCTTCACTTGAGGGGCACTCAACATGTTTTACATCCCTCTTAGGCCACTGAATGAATGTGCCTACTGCTTCACCAATGTTATCTGCCCCTCCGCAGGGGACTGGAAGCTCCGTCGATGGGATCACGGACTCCGTGACCTCAATTGCTACATTTAAAGGATCTATTTCCGTCCCATGAAGAGTGCTTCTATTCAAAATATGGCCCCGGGCGACAATTGTTCTTCCGACGAATAGGTTGTACAGGGGAAAATTGAACCTGTTTCAATCAAGCAAGGCGATACTTTTTAGAACATATGAATTAGACGAAAAATAAGCAATAAACAAGCGAAAATGGCGCCATTTAGTACAAAAGAATAAATTTAGGTCTAAATTTGGAGCTAAATGGCGCCACGGGGCCATTTGGTCGAAACGGTGAACACTTGGAACAAATGGCGCCAAATTCACACCTATGGCACATTCATAGGTGTGAATTTGGAACAAATGGCGCCATGGCGCCATTTGATCCAAGTGCACCATTTCGACCAAATGGCGCCATGGCTCCATTTGGCTCCAAATTTACACCATTTCGATCGTGCAACAGATCAAGCGAATGGCGCTATGGCGCCATTTAGACCAATACACCATTTTTGTGGTGTATTTGGAACAGAATGGCGCCCTGGCGCCATTTGATCCAAGTGGGTGCCATGGGGCGATTTGGCTTAGCTCCATCACAAAATCTACACGAGGTGCCTATGTTATGCATTCTTGCTCCCATTGCTGTATATGTGTCAATAAGAGCAGGCATGCATAACATGGGCACCCCATGCCAACTTTGCAAGTGAAACCAACGTTCTGTGTCCTAGCAGTATGAATGTCAGCATTTGAACACGCCATACACATGGCAGCAATAGAACATAACCAGAAATAGTGGATTTACTTGATATTAGATAGATCCATAGTGGTATGTACTGGAGCAGTAGATGGAACAGGAAAAAGAAGCTGATCTCAGCAGATGAATTCGCAGAGAACTGAGCGCCAAGAAGAAAGCGCCAAGAATCACCTGATATTTCTGTGAGCGCCAAGAAGAAAGCGCCGACAAAGACGATGCGCCTTTGCAAAGTTTCGCCTAGGCGCTCGAGAAAAGAAGCGCCTTTATGCGAAGCGGCAAATTTAAACGAAACGAAAGGTGCGGATTCGAAAGCGCCGAACCGCACCAAAACGTCATACTGCCGTGCCATGGTCGCTTTAAGAGGGAGAACGGCGACAAAGAGGGAGCTTTAAATGCAAAGTACAATTTTAAAAGCGGACCATTCGAATTTGGACAGGTGGCAGTCAAATTTCAATTTACGGGTGGGAATTTTGAATTTTTTATTAATTGCACAGGTGGCAAATTTTCAAATTACGGGCGGGATTTTTGAATTTTATGTTCAAATTTGGGCGGGTGGGCGAAAGGGCGGGAAACATTCGAATTTGAAAATTAAAATTTGGGAGGGCATGGGCGCCTGGACCTCCACGGGCATGGGCGGGCATGGACGCCTGGACCGCCACGGGCATGGGCGGGCATGGGCGGCTGGGCGGGCATGGGCGATTGGACAGCCACGGGCCCTAGTTGGCCGCCTGTGGTACAGCAGACAGCCAGCGGCCAAAGTTAGTTATGCCTCATTATTTTTCTGGAGGACCTCATTTGGTTTTTCGTTTACGATTCCAGCTCTCAGCGCCTCGACCTTAGCCGCCAGCGCCCAGCGCCTACTCGCCAGCGCCTAGCGCCCAGCGCCTCGAGCAGCCCTTTTTCGGCCTCTGGTTTCAGTGTTTTCTGGCGCCATTTCCCCACACTTCAGCGCCTCACCCCATCAAGCTACACACCAGTTTTCGGGCCAAATTCAAGGCACTCGAAATGGAATTCGACAATTCTGGAGCTCCTCAGAATGTGGAGACAGCGGCTAGCCCACCGCAAGGCATAGGTATGTCATCTACTTGCATTGTTTTGTTTGGCCGAAATGGCGCCACCGCGCCATTTAGATGCCTGTAGCTGAATTTAGGGTCTTGTAGTTGACAAATGGCGCCGCCATTTGATGTCTATTAGCTTACTTTAGGGTCTTGTAGGGTCTTGTAGTTGACAAATGGCGCCATGGCGCCATTTGATGTCTATTAGCTTACATTAGGGTCTTGTAGTTGACAAATGGCGCCATGGCACCATTTGATGTCTATTAGCTTACTTTAAGGTCTTGTAGTTGACAAATGGCGCCATGGCGCCATTTGATGTCTATTAGCTTACATTAGGGTCTTCTTGTTGGCAAATGGCGCCATCGCGCCATTTGATGTCTATTAGTATCGGAATTGCCGAGTCTTGTCTGGCACGGTCAACGAGCAAGAGTGCCTGCAGCTCAGTTGTGAAGTCAATGATATCGCTGCCAAGACTATCTTCAAGGAGCCTTACATTGATGAAATAACCCACCTGTGGCAACAATATGCTCTTTGCGGGAAGCCCGATCCATCGGGACGCGGGCAATCACGCTCAGAACCATACAAGGTACATCGTTTTTTAAATGTTGACAAGATTAGAAAATGGCGCTGTGGCGCCATTTCCTCATGAAATGGCGCCACGGCGCCATTTCCTCACCAAATGGCGCCACAACGCCATTTCATAATCATTTGCATTCAAGACTGACTTCTTCTTGTTTCCAGCGTTATCTGGCTTTGGCTGAAGTTACCATGCGTGGTAAGCAACCGAAAGATTTCAACCAGTGGGTCTTCATGCCGGAGGATATTTTCCAGCTATTCATGTCCCTATGGAACTTGTGGAAATATTGCAAGCTAAAAGATAACAAGGGACAAACTATTACCTGTAACTGGGCAAAAGAGTGTGACAATTCAGTCAGACCTACCTGAGGTGCATGATGGGTATGGACTATGAAGACTGTCGGATTTTGTTCGAGGAAGTGCTGGATGGAAAGACCTACGTGAAGGTCACCACTGATTATACAGGTAAGCAATTCTTCAAGACAAGGGCAAAGACACTACGATCTATATCGTTCTTGAAGAAGGAGATTTTTGAATATGTGAAGGATAATTTTCCGAAGATGTTCACATCCTTCACTGATCTCAGTACTGCCGTGGCGGGTTTCGAGGATACCGACTTGATTTCCATGGCCACCTTGCATAGTAAGTGGGTTGAAGTTGGAGTGACCAAGGAAGGAGTTTTCGGTAACGTGCCACCTGCCTTGGCAAGATTTATACATAATCTTTGTCTTCTGAGGGAGGATAATCAAGACTTCCAAGGCGGTTGAACTAAATGACGGCCGGGGGCAAGTTGTTTGCACTCCTGTACCAGCATCCTTGATAGCCCTGGACACTAGAGGCATAACTCCAATCTAACTTCTTTAATACAGCTGTAAAGAACACTACAGCTGATTCTTTCTGGATAGTGTGCTTTGCAAGGCCAGAGCATAACTTTTTGATTTCATCTGTGTTGGATAATCTGGATTCCAGATCCAGAGTTTTTATTGGCATGTATGAGGACGAATACAAGAATCCGCCTGCCCCAGGAGTTCAGGAGGTCCATGCACTAGTGTACGCCACAAAAATTCAGGCCACTGCAGGTCATCCTGTCGATGAAATTGACCTCAGATTCCCGTTTGCCGATCATCCTCAAGAACTGCCACCAGTTCCGGTACCTAACAAAGAAGACGCAGACGGGGAGACCGAGGCTATGGCCGGGAAGCTCTGCAACAGCAGATTCAGGTACAGCTGGCAAGGCTTGAACCAGCTGGGGCCTGCCACATGCTCCTACCTCGTGCAAAAAATGGTTCTGCCAGGAACAGGAGTGTTTCATTACTTCTCCTGTGGTTCGTTTGGCCGGGCTTCATTGATGAATAAGAGATTTTGCATTGTGTTCGAAAGTGACCCGGTTAAGTGGCAGTGCCTACAGGGCATTCTTGGTAGGCTTGACCGCCTCCTGAATCCTATCATCGCTGCAATTCTTGTGACAGAGAGACAAGGTGATGTTGCTGAAGAAGCTGTAGATCCACTAAATCCAGTGATAGCTGAAGCTCAACCCGATGTGGACCATGATGTGATCAGGAATACACAATTCAATCTGGACGTTCTTGATGATCCCAATTTCACTGCCACAGCGTTCGAGAGCTTTCAAGGAGATCCTATGGGTGCTTCTTCTAGCCATGGCACTGGCGCTGCGGAACCTGATCCTGCTGTGGAACCTGATCCTGATGCAGAACCCTGAATTTTGTGTGATTATAATGTAAATTGTACAAAAACTACTTTTGTAAACAGACTCTCTCTTCCGAGTCCTTGCCTGTTGTGGCAAATTTTTTGATATGCAAATCTATGAATTTAGAAATTTTAGCTAATTTTGTGATGTCAAGTTTCTTTAGCTTCATTATATGCACTGTTAGTATTTTTAATGGCGCCAATAAATGGCACTTTAGATGTATTTTTTTTCTAAATGACGACATAATTGCTCAAAAAAAGGGCATAAAATGGACTAAAAAGGATTTTCGTTCCTAATTGGAATCACGAAATTTCTCATTTTAATGAAATTGTGCTTATTGACAAGTTGGAGACCTGGATGCAAGAACATGGAGGTGGTGGCCCGCAGTTGCCAGAGGCATATACAGTAAAACAGTTGCTCTATGCAGACGATCTGGGCTTATTGTCCCATACAGCTAGGAGTACGTAGGAACATTTGGATGCTCTCAGTCAATTCTGTGACATAGCAGGAATGACAGTCAACCAGCAGAAAACCAAGCTGTTGCCAATCCTGTCTGCGCAGCATGATATCCCAGACTTCTATTACAGAGGACAAAGGATGGAAGTTGTAAGGACCTTTAAGTATCTGGGAATCGATTTCTCTGCTAACATGCTATGGGATGACTGTGTAGAAAGAAGGGTCAGCGTGGGATGGAAAGCTCTGTATGCAATGCAGAATAGCTATTACAGAATAGATCTCTGCGATTGGGCACGCAAAGCACACCTGTTCCGAGCACTCGTGGAACCAATATTGTTGTATGGGGTAGAGATCTGGGGGCCAACGTTTAGCAAGGGTACTTGGGATAAACTAGAGAGGGTACAGAAGGCTTTCCTGACATACAGCCTAGGCGTCAAGGACACGATGCCTTATCCGTTTTTGCTGTCGTATGAGACTGGCTTTTGGCCCCTGCGGCATTCTGCTATGCGCAGGCACCTTGCGTATTTCCATAAGGTTGACAGAATGGATGCACGTCATCTTCCTCCCCGGGCTCTGTTATTGGCACAAGGGCCACAACGTCTGAAGAGAGTGTGGCAGGCATTGTAGGGGATGGTTCGCAAGATGGTCCATAGACTATCAACACATTATGGATATGTCGGATATCGCGGAGCAGGAGCTGCATTTGAATGAGCACTTTGCTGCCTCTCTGTGGGATGTGCCCACTCTTGCAAAGCCCAAAACAGAGCACTACCACACGCAGGTTAATCTGTCGCTTGAACATGGCCCCCACCAGTATTTGAAGACACACATCTCTACCAAGAAACGGAGAGCTATAGCTGCAATAAGGACATGTTCCCACCATCTCAGAATTGAGACAGGCCGCTGGGGTACGGATGGAGGGCAGGGAATCCCCCGGCATGAGAGATTATGCCAGTGCTGTCACATGGAGATAGTAGAAGATGAACACCATGCTCTACAGGAATGCCCAGCATATGCACACATCCGAGCAGCTCATGCCGATCTCAGATGCTCTGAGATAGCAATTCATCAGCTGCTGGCTTCGCCAATGGTTGCACGTCTCGCGTCCTACATTCTGCAAGTCTCCACCGTCAGGGAGTTCCTTACAGCACAGGGAATTTGAGCGCCCAGATAGGGCCTCTGAACGCCTACTACAAGGGTTTTTCCTCCCACATGGGGGGTTTTTTCATCCCAGTGGTAGAGACACATTGTACAGGGTTTCTGTGGTTTTCTTTTGTGTTTAGAAACTTTCCACTATATTGTATCACCGTCTCATAGGCCAGTTGGCCTCCGTGGACATTAAAATATACTTCCTTCCTTCCTTCCTTCCTTCCTTCCTAGAAACGCAATGAGTTGATAACTAAGGTCAAACAAAAAGGCTCTCTCATTTAATAATCTTAAATATTACAGACCTTTATCATTGTTGGCTTGTCCTTCGCTGAGTTGGCCTCCTCGATCGCAGCACAAATAGCATCATAATCAATATTTCCATTTTGCATCCAAATACTATGCAGGCCAAGGGATTCAAACCGAGCTTGAACATCCTCAATGAAGACAATCTCAATATAGCCATCAATAGAGATATGGTTATCATCATATAGTGCAATGAGCTTTCCTAGGCCCAAATGTCCAGCAAGTGATGCAGTTTCATTTGAGATTCCTTCCATGTTATATCCATCACCAAGAATGCATTAACTGGAAGGAAAAACAGTTGTAAAAATAGAGAAGGTATACAAACATAGCAATTAACATCTACTCACATTTCAAAAACACAATTAAGAAATGAAGGTGATGTTTTCAAGATCAACACCAACTAAGTGCAACAGCAACACCAACTAAGGGCTGCTAATCCAACATCATTTGCAAAGCCTTGGCCAAGAGGACCTCGAATAAAATCAAAGAGTGAACCTGAGACACTGCACATTTGAAAAACAAAAAAGGAGACCATCAGTTACTTAGTTACTTATCTGTTGTGACTTCAACACCAAGTGTCTCAAAAATTTTAGGATGTCCTGGCCTGATGCTTCCCCACTGTTTAAACTGTTTTAATTGCAACATGAGATGGCATGTGCAGGCATCTGCTTTGAAACAAATCTGCATTCTAATGCAAAAATCATTTTTTACCTTAGTTTCATTCACTCGAACAAAAGCATAGCTACTATCAGCAGATCTGATACATAAGGCACAAACGTAACTGGCTTCCATACTTGGATTCGAACTCTGTTTGTAATCGAATAAGCTAACTTCCAGATTCGTGCTGCCTTGGGCCAGGGACATAAACTATCTAAGTGAATGCAAGTCCTGCTTACTGTGAGCAACCACGGTTCTTCAAATCGAAGACTTTAAGCAGCAACCACGGTTCCTCTAAGCACTATAACCCCAACATTTGGTCCACAGCTGAAAACAACAGTAAAAATAAAATACGGATTGTTTTTTTGAAGATTTGAAAAAAATGTACACGTAGTTATATGGAAGTGTGGTTTTTCAAGGATATGCTGTAGTTTTTCTTAGGGAGACGTAGCTTTTTTTCTTAAGAATGTGTGGTTTTTAAAGGAGTTGTAGTTTCTTTTTTAAGGATGTGTTGTTTTCTCAGGCAGTATGGTTTTTTAAAGGGATGTTTTTTTTAAGGTGTTGTTTTCTAAGGTAGTGTTTTTTTGAGGTGTGGTTTTTTATGGTTTTCTAAGAATCCATGTATGACCAAGTTCCACATGCCATTACTGCCACAAAATGGTGGCATAAAAGAGTTGTATGCATGCTTGACACAATCACTAGTATTTGACGTCATACATGTGTGTGTGTCAGCTTGTAGAGCGTGAAACTTGAAGAGATCCATCACTTGGCAACTTGTAGAAGACATATTGATACAAAGAACCAAAGATAGACACTGGTTTGACATCATATAGGCATTTCTTAAAGGACTCAAGCATGCCACACCCACTCTAACATGCCACGTGGGTTCCAACATGCCAAGGTGGCTCAAACATGCCACGTGGGCTCCAACATGCCAAGGTGGCTCAAACATGCCACCTAGGCTCCAACATGCCAAGGTGGCTCAAACATGTCACCTGGGCTCCAACAAGCCACCTAGGCTCAAACATGCCAAGGTAGCTCAAACATGCCACGCAAGCTACAACATGCCACCTAGGCTCCAACAAGCCAAGGTGGCTCACAACATGCCACCTAGGCTCCACATGCCAAGGTGGCTCAAACATGTCACCTAGGCTCCAACATGCCACCTAGGCTCAAACATGCCAAGGTAGCTCAAACATGCCATGCAGGCTACAACATGGCAGCTAGGCTCCAACAAGCCAAGTTGGCTCACAACATGCCACCTAGGCTCCAACATGCCAAGGTGGCTAAAATGTGCCACCTAGGTTCCAACATGCCACCCAGGCTCAAACATGCCAATGTGGTTCAAACATGCCAAGGTGGCTCAAACATGCCACGTGGGCACCAACATGCCACCTAGCCGCAAACATACCACCTAAGCTTAAGCTTGTCACGTGGGCTCCAACATGCCACCTAGGCTCCAAAATGCCAAGGTGGCTCAAACATGCCATGCGGGCTCCAACATGCCACATAGGCTCCAACATGCCAATGTGGCTCCAACATGGCACCTAGGCTCCAACATGGAACCTAGGCTCAAACATGCCTAGGTAGCTCAAACATGCCACGCTGGCTCCAACATGCCACCTAGGTTCCAACATGCCAAGATGGCTCACAACATGCCAACTGGGCTCCAACATCCCATGGTGGCTCAAACATGCCACATAGGCTCCAACATGCCACCTAGGCTCAAACATGCCAAGGTGGTTCAAATATGCCAAAGTGGCTCAAACATGCCACGCGGGCTCCAACATGCCACCTACGCTCCAATATGCCACCTAGACTCAAACATGCCATGCGGGCTCCAACATGCCACATAGGCTCCAACATGCCAAGGTGGCTCACACATGCCATGTGGGCTCCAAAATGCCACCTAGGCTCAAACACACCAAGGTGGCTCAAACATGCCACCTAGGCTCCAACATGCCACCCAGGCTTAAACATGGCAAGGTGGCTCAAACATGCCACGCAGGCTCCAAGGCCACCTAGGCTCTTACGTGCCAAGGTGGCTCAAACATGCCAAGGTGGCTCAAATATGGCACGTCGGCTCCAACATATTACCTAGGCTCCAACATACTAGGTGGTTCAAACATGCCACCTAGGCTCCAGTATGACGCCTAGGCTCAAACATGTCAAGGTGGCTCAAACATGTCATGTGTGCTCCAACATGCCACCTAGGCTCCAACATGCCAAAGTCGCTCAAACATAGGTGCTCAAACATGCCACCTAGGCTCCAACATGCCACCTAGGCTCAAACATGCCAAGGTGGCTTAAACATGCCACGTGGTTTCGAACATGCCACCTAGGCTCCAACATGTCAAGGTGGATCAAACATGCCTCCTGGGCTCCAACGTACCACCGAGGCTTCAACATGCCAAGGTGGCTCCAAGATGCCACCTAGACTCCAACATGCCAAGGTGGCTCAAACATGCCACGTAACATGCCATCATGGCCAAGGTTGGCTCAAACATGCCACTTAGGCTCCAACATGCCACCTAGGCTCAAACATGACAAGGTGGCTCCAACATGCCACCTAGGCTCCAACATGCCATGGTGGATCAAACATGCCATCTAGGCTCCAACATATGACCGAGACTCCAACATGCCAAGGTGGCTTCAACATGTCATCTAGGCTCCAACATGCCACCTAGGCTCAAACATGCCAAGCTAGCTCAAACATGCCATGCGGGCTCTAACATGCCACCTAGGCTCCAACATGCCAAGATGAGGCAGGCACGCAAAGTGGTGGCCTTGTTCGACCTAGGGAAGGCAGCCAACTCTTTAAGTTCTTGTTGTACCCTCTATTCTATACCTTGCCAAACTCCTCTACCAAAAATTCCAAAGGTTGTCATATTCCTTCCAAAAAATCCTAGTCATCATGTTCACATCACCAATATCTTGCCATGATACCTAAAATCTGCTAATGTCACTCCATAAAAAACCAAATACGTACATCTTTCATATAGTCAAAACTTGATCGTGCTTACTTGACATGCCTTGTAACCAATTGGAGGGCCACATCATCTTTTCCATGCTATTTGTTGGTGCCACAAGGGTAACATCATGCCTTGCAAAATCTTGGCCACTTGTGGCAAGGGGAGCAACCCATAATGTCATAAACCCTACGTTTTTTTGTGGTGTGACGCTCGGGACTTTGCATGGTAACGGTTTGAAGCCTATGCCTGGAGGTAATACCCTTGAAGGTTAGAGTCCTTCCCATGTAACTTAGGAACTAGCGAGAAACCATGTAATTTAGGAACTAATAGTAAAAGTGTGCCCGACTTTGCCGCGCATAAGTAGGGGCATATGGTGATGTAATTGGGTTTGGTACCTTTTTCACTCATGCCGAAGTTGTTCTGGTTGTGTCTCTCGATATACGTATGTGGTTCCAACAGATTACATTTCATAGCCTATTGTGATGGTGGTTGTAATGTCGTTGTTGGCATAACTTATGCTTTGTATTGCCATAAGTTTTAATGAGTTTTGAAGGAAATAACATATTCTCATTTTGCATCCATAGAGTTAATACATCGGTTTAGAGGTGCTGCTTAATAGGGCGACATTGCAAAGATGTTGGCTGATGCTAAGCAATATGAAATATATGGGAGTTGGAATTGTTCTCTAAGATGTTGAGGACAAATGTCAAGAAAGAATTGAATTGAACAATGTTAAGAAGAGAGAATAGGATATGTTCTTTTCCTAGGGGTGTGGCTGCATGCACGTGTTAAACATATAAGTAAGAGGGAGGGAGGGATTGGCAAACTTTGAGTCTTGGAATTTTTGCATTAATTCTTCTCAATTTTTGCATAAGAAGTTTCATGCCTTCTTTAATTTTTATTTCAAACTCACATACACCTTTATCAACACCAATCAGTTCATTGTAATCCCATGCAAACACAACTTTCCATTCATCAAAGAATTTAGTGACAAAGGATTCATCCTCTTCTTTGAATAAATCTCCAACATATAAAATCCTATCTTAACCCTTCTTATTTACTTTTTTACCTGCTTTTTTTCACTTGCATTAATTACCAAGATAGGATAAAGTTGTTGCAGATCATCCCTTTTCAAATCTTCTTCTTGAATTGCTCCTTCAGCTAAATGTTCGAGTAGAACACTTCTGCACAATGCATCAGCCTCACCATTTTGCTCTCTTGGCACATGGCATAATTTCCAAGGCTCAAAGTTTGCCAATTCTCCTAAAGCTTTTTCTCTTAATAGAATCATATCTTCATTTTTTTGCTTGATACTCCCCCAATACCTGTCTGCAAACAAGTTGTGAGTCTCCAAAAATGATAATGTTGTCAATATTCAAATTCTTGGCTTCCTGAAGTTCTGCTATCAAAGCCTTGTACTCTGCCACGTTTGAGGTTATGTTGGAAAAAATTCTCCCCACGTCAAGATATCTATGTATTTCTTCTTAATAATATTACACAATCACAATACATAAGTGCCACAATCTATAACAAAACATTGACATAAAATTGCCATATATTTGATACTAAAAAATGACACAAACGTTTTACAAAAGGTGCAAGAAGCTATCATAAAAGGTGACACAAATGCGTTACAAAATCGACCCAAAACTTTAGAACTAGCGATGTTATAGTGGAAACAAATCTATTGCTACACTTGAATTAAATTCTATCACAATCTTGTTGTAATAAATGATGTAATCATCATTATAAAAGCTAACGAAAAAATTCCAAAATTTTGACACACATGTGCCATAAGAATGACGTTGCTATTGACACAACTGTATTGACACAAGTTTTGACGCAATCAAATTGATTTGTGTCACTTTCAAGCTTCTGACACAAATCTGACAAACCTTAGAAGGTAGTGACGCAGGGGTTGACGCAAAAACCCTATCCTCTTGTAGTGACCTAGAGAGGAGAATAAGGAAGAACAAGATCCTAAGAAATTTCTAGTTGAAGTTTTGCTCAAAAATAGGTTATGTACGTACTTATTTTGGATATAAAAAGGCAATTTCAGCTTCTTTTAAAATCTAGTTCAGAACTATCACCCACTCGGGTCACTCCGCACCAAACCACATTTGACCAAGTCAAACTGGCCTTCTGCACAAAGTGATCCGAGTCGACTATAAGTAAGTATAATTAACATAAAAATGTGAGATAAAATGTTAGCTTGAGTTTTTTACAAGATAAATATGCATGTTGCTCATTTAAATTGCAGAAAATAAACATCAGATGACCAGAATCAACCCATTTGGACCACTCCTCGCCAAAGGGCCATCCGAGGAAGTCAAACAGGCCTCTAGTGCAAATAAATCGAGTTGCGCCAAGAAGTCCAACCATCATCAAAATTTGCCCAATAAACTGCCTATCCATGTTTCTTTTCTTGTTCCTACCAACTTAACACTTCAAACCATTCAAATTGGCATACTATAATGCTCAAACCTAGATTTTTCAAGTTGCAGTTATGATGGAGACCCAGAAAACCCTTACCTATACAAGGGAAACCTCAGACGACCTTTCTCTCACCAAACCTTAAGCTCACCTCTGCTCAGGCAATTTTGCAGCCCCTTTCTTATCTCCCTCAACCAGTTTCTACCCTAATCACCATCTCATGGCACCTACACTTCATTGAATGGTACAACTCCTCCAACAATACTCGGGAGATACCTGTCAAAGAGACAATTCAATACTGCACCGGGGGACACAGCTGAGTCCGTGTATCTATAAACTCATGAAGGTATGATCCCAATAAGCGTACGGAGGTTGGTCAGGTATAACTAACTGAACATATCGTGCCCCGATATGATCGAATGCTGGGCAGGTCTGAAAGGTGTGGCATTCATCCTCAATGGCACCCTGTTGGCAACATTGAGTGATCATGTCCTCAACAAATAGGTACGCAAAAAGTGTTGTGGGCTTCGTGTGAGCCTGGGATTGACTTGCCGCCGATAGTGTGCCATCTTGACATGCGTCAGAGCATCTGCATCAAAGAGCTTGCCAAGGAAGCAAGCATCAAGGTACTGCCTCAATGCATCATAGTCTTTCTCTATCTATACCTTCACACATTTGTGTGCCTGTACATTCCATCGTGAGAACCCCTGAGCTTGCTTGTCCTTTCAGCAGGCTTTGAGGCACTCTGGACCCATTGCTAGGATCAAAGCAAGATTGGGCAAGAAGAGGCTTAATGATAGCCTTATGAAATGGAAGGCACAAAGGGTTTGCTCATATGAACAGGAAAAATCTGAGTTGGGTTTTTCGTTATCAATGATGATGATGTCACTGAAGGAAATGCTTCTTTTGAGTTCCAATCCACAATGCTAGAAGAAAAATCTTCTTTTTTAATTTGGGAGCGTGTTGGGTTCCGTGCCAAGGGAACGCCGCATCTTACGCCGCATGCGGCGTTCCCTTCCCCTCTCGCGGGACGCGCGTTTCCAGCATTGAATGCCCAAGTTTTCGAACTTGCCTGAAGACTTTCTGCTACCTAGGAATTTTGGATACGAATTCTTACCCTGCTGGGTGCTCTTCTATTTGGTCGCTCAGGCTTGAGCTGGGTCGTGTACCTGGGTCGTGTACCTCGGTGAGCATTCGAAATGGTAAAGCCGTGATAGAATGATGAATCTTTATGCAAAATACCCAAGTCCTCTTACAACATAAGCTTCTGCCAGGATCAGCGTCTGGATCAACACTTCTGTGGTTTTTCGCTGATCAGACACAGGTGATCCAACTCTTTCTCGATATTTCTTAAGACCTGGTTTTGCATTGCTTAGTGCGCTCCAGTTCTTTCTACCATAGCAAAAACAATGCACACTCATTGAATACTGAGGTACTGGTTTTCCCTTAAATCCTCCCCTTCAATACTGTGTAAAAGGTATATCTATTTTTTAGAACCAGTGTTAGAACTCACCCAGAAGTATAGATTCTTATCTGTTTATGCTATGGCAGGTGTTAAGGTTGTTGGATGATACAAATGGCAGCGTGAGAGATGCAGCTATGCTATGTCTAGAGGTATAATGCAATTGAATTATGCATTTACTTTATATTGGCATCTCATTCTCTAGAACTGTCATTTGTAAAGGAAATGCACCGCCAAGAAGGATCACAATTTAAAGATGAGCTGCAGAGACATCCCATACATCCTGCACGGGTATTGTACACTTATCATTTGCCTTTAAGGAGAGCATCTTGATGCTTCCGATTAGTTAGTTTCTTCTCCCACAGTTGGCAGAGATTATGGCCAAATTTGAAAAGCTAGATTCCAAACCCCATTCCTTTCAAGGACTTTCACGTCAGTTTGGAGGATCAGAAGTCAAGTCTTTAAACACCTCAAATAGCGGACATACCAAACGTTCCAGTCCAAGGAGCAAACCAGCGATTGTTGACATTGCAAGTGTTGGAGGTTTGTTTTTCATTCTATGAGCTTGAATTGTTTTACTTTTTCTTTTGGATTGCAAGCACACGATAGCCTTATATTTTCTATGTATAGTTATGATAAAACTCAAACAGCAATCTAGACTAGAATTGCTCCGGAGGGATTTGCATGTTGTGCTGGAGACTACTTTAGCATGTGATGTCCTTCCTGCCAGAATGGCAGGCCTGCTAATGCACTTTTTAGTTATTGATTTTGCTCTTGGTCTGTGCCTTTGTTGCCAACTTCAACTTCTAACTGATCCCAGCAGTGCAACCAATTCTCAGATCATGTGAGAGATTGTTTAGGCTGCTAGCCTGACAATTCCAGCAGAAGGAAATGCATTACCATACTTTTTCCTTTAACTTACCCAATATTTGATTTCCAGTCATGTTCACCCAAACTGCTCATTATTGTGAACGAGGCAAATGCTTGGCGAGGATGATTTGTGCATGACGGGGAATCAGAATTACATTATTGAAATCTATTTCAAGAAGATGCCATATCCGTTGTTACATTAATGGGCCTTAAAGTGTAGTTCCAAGTGTTTTCATGAGAGAAATTACGTTGTTTCAAATGGCGTCTATGCCTTCACAAAGTACTATTGCAGTGCAATTTGGCATTTGAATGAATGGAATATGCTTATTGCAGAAACTTTTCAAGTCCGGCAGTCTGCAACTTAATTTTAAGGTTGTTCTTTCCTACATCGTTACCTTTGCCATATTTTCCAGGAGGTAAGTTACTCTTATGCATCCCAGAGGCATAGCTTCGTTCCTTGAGGAGTAAGGCTTTGCCAGCGGTATTCAATCTCTTCCCACATCTTTGGAGGCCGAAATGTGCATATTGTGACTCCAGCATCTCCCATAATTATTCTGGACCAACAGAGACGATTAGAAGCAGCATGCTTTTGCAAAGTTCACGAAGTTTTATGATGCGACCTGGTATCCATGGTCATATGCAGTTCTGTCCGACCTGCTCCTGTGAGCTTTGATTGCCAAATTTCGTTCGTGCTCTGTAGAGGCTAAGTTACAGGTTCGCTTATCCATCATTCAGTTGTAACCTGGAGCATATTATAAGTCATGGCCACTTCTGGTGTGATTATTTTACGTGCCTATTGGTGTCAATGTGTTTGTGATTTATGAAATTCAGAGGAGACCTCAGTTCCAAAGAGAAATATCCTATAGATGCTGTATAAAAATGCAAAAAACTACAGACAATCATGTTCTAAGTAGCATCACAAGATTCTTTTGTTGGTTTGTTGTTTTGTTGTCCTAAACTATGATCAGTTACTGCATTGACTTTGGCCAGTATTGGCAAACTTTAATATTTCAGATATTATGGACTGCCATAAGGAAGGGGATATAAGGCTGCTTAGGTGAGAATTCTACAAGGTAATAGGGATGGCGGCTGCTGATATTATTGATCTATAGCTTCTGCCTTTATTCATTGTATAACAATTCGTATATAGGAACACACATTGCAATGCCACACCATTTTATGATCCCCTCATGATACAATTTTTGGGACTATACAAACAATAGATAGATGTTTCTAAGATGTTTTGCTGGGATGTGAAGAGATTCAGTATGCCATCCTATCCTTTATGTTTTTTACTGCGAAGCCAAGGCATAAATGAAACCCTGGTGATTCAGATGATTTATTTGGGTGATCGCTTTGTATAAATAAGGTAGTTGGGTGGATTATAAATTGAATTGGTGTTTCTATCTTTTTATTCAGTTTTACTTCATTGTTGTGACAAAGGCGAGGAATAGAATGAAAAGGAAAACTTTTTTGACAATCTTGAACATCCAATGGAGCGCCAAGAAAAGCACGAGTTGCGTCAGCAGTGTTGCTATTGCACTTGAACAGAATGAAAGTTATGCTTCCAGGAGTTTCATCTGTTGGGCATTATACAAATATTCTGCTATTATACAAATTCAGATCTTTTAAACGACTTTTCATAGTTGTATAGCGTTGATATTTCTAAGGTGAGATGCAACAATGATGCATCTAATTACTATGGCCATCTCTCGACATATCGCCAAGTGGCATTAGGTTTTGGATGGGCTACGGACAACAAATTTAAAGTTTCAAAGGTGAGTAACTGAAAATTCTTTTTCTATATACACTATACAGCGCACAATAATTAACCATTAATTTCTACCATCCTATATTATAATGTTTTGGTGTGTTCAATCACGCCCTAGATCGGGCGGCCAAGATTGACCTAACCAGATCCAACGGTTCCCACTCCAAAAACCTTTTTTAGGTTATCGAAGGGCAAAGATGCTATGGCATGCGCATTCGACAGCATCTTGGAGGAGTGGAGCATACGTTCGACTAAGCCTCGGCCGAATTTGAAGCGCTGTCCTTCCTGAGGTAAGCTAGGCTTTCTTATTTTTCTTCTTTCTTTGTTTTCTATTCCATCTATTCCCCTCTTACGGAAGAAAACTTCTGAGTTGTTGCTTGCATCTAAGAAGCTGGAGTTTACAGAAGATGAGAGATTTGCAAAAGAACCGAGAAGACGGTTTATCCACAATTTTTGCATTTTAGAATAGGGCTCTTAAGCTCTGCTCCTTCATCTATTTTTGCAAGATCACTGCCATATTCAAGCCCTTAGCAGCCGGATTGAAGCCCATCAGCAGCCGCAATAGCAGCAACGAGATGTCTTCTGCTTCAAGCCTATTAACATATGGATTGAAGCTCATTAGTAACTGGATCTAGCCCTCATTTTTTTGGGATCCATCTTTGTTTGTGGAAGGTATGGAAGGCATGATTTCCACTAGCGAATTAGAGAAAATGTTTGATATTCCGGTGGAGACTTCTGGATCACTCAAAATAAGGAAAATTAATTTGAGTTCCAAATGGGTCATCCAATAGAAGCTATCTGATTAGGTCTACTTCTGGCCCTCTTCCAACAGGGTTCTAACTGGGGTTCCATGCAATTATCTATATCAAACTCTGTGAATAATAAGCACTCTGTTGCGCCATAGGGATCAAGTCCAGAACCTACTGTGGATTTCATTGTAAATTTGGCACTTTTGCTGGCGTAATTCTTTAATCTTTAGGATCTAAAGAAGGCTTTTCTAGATCCCATCATCTCTTGCTGTTAATGATTTATGCTTCGTTGAAAATTATTCTTTCAAAAAAAGGGCATTGAGGATGGTTCTTTGTGCTATTATCCCTCTTTCATTAATGTGATTTAATGTTGGGGGTTTTGTTCTTGCTATTGTAGAGAGTCCAATTGTCCTGGTCCTGATCGGAGCAATGCAATTGTTGTTTGCATGGAACACGTGTTGGCAAAGAAGATCTGCACTTAATTCATTACAGAATTTGGTAGCAAACTTTTGAATCATGTCAAGGACAGGCAGTATATGAAGGTTACAGGAGTAAGCATATTAAGTTACCATATGATAATCAAGTTGCTGAATAGGATATGGAATAATCTGACAATTTTATGCAGGCATGTAGGAACTAAGGTCTGGTAGAATCCTCATGTGATCATATCCATATGGACTCTAGACTCTTCCTCCACAGGCTTTCGCCAATTTTTATCTCTTTTTGCAGCTTGCTCATAAGCTGTTGAATCTGCATGGCCCAAAGCTTTTGCCATGAGTGCCAAATATGCGCAAATCTTCTCGAAGAAGTTGTGTTGTCCTCATGGAGTTGTCTCTGTTCAAGTGCAGGAAAGGATGAAGAAAAGGTGGACTGAAATAGATCTGGCATGTATATCATAATAATTTGGACATTATATCATTGTCAGAAACAGAAGCATGTTCTTGCAGTTCTCCAACTCTGTTACCTAATATGATACCCGTTACCTGATGTGATACTTTAACTGATCGATACTCTGTTGCCTACTACTTTGATGCTCTGTTAAACTTGCTGCTACTGTAGAGTTAAAGATATTTTCGAACAAGTCTCCATTAAATTCTAATAACTGGCATGGTCTGTGCTAACATGCATTTCCACGTACCCATAGGCACTCATATCTTTGGAAGTGTTGGGATATTGTTGCCCTTACAGTTGACAACTCTGGTATTGTCAAATATGGCTGGTATACAAATTCAAAGATCTTCAATAACATCCATAATTAGGACAACAGATCACGAAAAAGGCAGTATACAAATTATGAAAGCCCATGTTCTGACTATATTGCCTATGCTGAAGCTCATGTTCTGCATATGTTGCCGGTGCTGCACATTTTTAACTTTTTGACTCCCATCTTATAAACAAGACAAGATGTCCATGTTTGACAAGTTCATTTGAACTATTTTTAAATATTGTAGATATCCTATTGAAAAGATTTATGCTCGAGAAGTACATACACTTACAACAAATATATCTCCAATTGCAGCCACAACTATTATTTCTTTATCTCAGTCGATCAAAACTGTATAATTCAAAATTGGTTCAAGCATCAATGTCTCTCCAACCATCTGCCCTAGATCCAACTTGCACAATACCCTAAGAACTATAACCTCATCATATTCTAGAAACTCTTCAAATCTTTGATTTGATCCAAATTTACATTATTTAATGGTAGCTCCTATTATCCGACAAGGAAAATTGAGCACATCATTATGGCATAAACCACTAGCAACCTGTATATGAACCTTCCATTCTCCCCATAATGCCATCATTCCAGACTCTCTTCACATCTCAATTTCGTTTATGGACCATTTCATCATGTAATGGTTTTGTAAGTATGTCCCACAATCGTTCTTTTGTTATCAAATAACACATTTGAATGTACAAAATGCTATGCAATTTTCACATACTTTTTTATTGACGTAGCATTTTTTCGTTATCGCTATACATACAGCTAGAATTCACAACAGTGGATCTGGATTTTTAGTTCTTTAACTTAAATTAATCAACGTACAATGAGCATCATTCACTATGTCTAAAGTGTGTTAAATTCATATGTTATTGTCATTATATATCGTTATTATTTTGTAAGAGTTTAAAGACTGGAGCAGAAGAAAAGAGCTTAGTAGAACACACTATGTTTTTGAAAACTATCTTAGAATTTCAGGTGTTAGAGGTTCTTAAATACTGAGCTGGGACCAATCCCTTAGGATGTCTCATCCTTCTCTTGAACATCATTTACACATTCTTAACTTATGCCCAGCAACGCTGGGCACCGTTACTAGTTAATATATGATGCTCCCGGGGGGTTCACTTATAGTAAGGGGGGTATGCCATGTGCGTGCATAGGGTGATCAAAAACACCCCCGTATACGATTTCTTGAAAGGCAAATTCGACCCCTTCCGTACAAAGTTTACCCCAAGTAGTGGCAAAAAACCCCCCTACCTCTTACGTATACGTATGGAAATGGGTCGAAAAAACCCCCCTACAAGTCACTCAGGCACATTGTATGGCACTTACAGTGAATCCCCCTTGATGATGCTATCCATTTCAATGTCTATGATTGGTTCCTATATGGTGCACATGAGCTTTCATTTTATCATACGATACTATTGTCAAATGAGGTGTCTCATGTGGTTGATAGTTGTAACCCCGTTTTGGCAGTTCGACTGAATGACTACCCCACATATTTCACTTTTACATTGGGTATAATATTCTCCAAAGGAGGATTGAGGATCCCATGAAAGTCTTTGTACATATTTAACATTAGGTCATTCGTGCATTCGGCTATGTGGAGATGCATTGTTGAGCACCCGTTACCATGAAATACTATGAAGTCACACACAAACACAACCCCCAAACCAAAAAGAAAGAAAAAAACCTCCGTCCCCAACACACGCATACCTTTCACCTCCCATTTCACATAGACACATGCACACACTATCCAATTTTCTACCTCCAAGCCCAACTGTATTGACTACACATTCGATCTACGACTTTTGTAACAATATACTACCACAAGCACGAAACAATACCCTAAATTCCATGCATTCCATTATGTCTACCATTTTGTTCAACACTATGTTACTATCCATTCTATATGCATATGGTTAATGCAATGCACCCGTTAAACCCTTTACACTTGGGCACCACATTACATTTACAAACAGAACTACATTTATAGCTTATTATTTTATCTACAAACTCCACCACTTCTACTCATTCCAAACGTCCATGACTAATGCCCGGCATCGCTGGGCACACGTTTCTAGTATGAATAATCAAGTCAAGATGTCATGGTAGATTCACTATGTGCACTACTGCCATATATGTCTAGCATGCCTTCTATGTCACGATTATGTGCACTCCACTCTAAAGGAGGGTCAACCTTTGCTTGAGGTTTTTTTCTCACTGCAATTTGACCTGATGACTTCAACTTTAAGCTCCCAATCTTGTCTGTACAAAGCATGCCAACCTCGTAATTCCATTCCTCTCTCTCTCCAGCATGCTCGATTGCTGATTTTTTAAAATGTGCTAGTGTGAAAAGGGCATATGTAGTAACTTGCTCATTGTAAACCAATAATGTTTGAATCTAAGGTTGACCATCTGAAACACTGCCCATCTAAAATAAAAGCTTTGCAACTCCTACCATGTTAGAGAAAAATACTGGTTTGGCCCTTACACTATAACAAGAAAATATGTCAAGTGTTTCAAAGAAAGATCCTTCTACCCATCTTACATCAAAAGACCAGCATGTGTCTCTGCAAACCAGAAAACACCAATCACAATGCTCAGGCTCGCTACTCTTTTACAGGCGCCATGCCACACCTACATTCAAGAGCCGAATATACTCAACTTCTGCATGCATGCGAGGCCTACTCCCACTCACTTTAAAAATCTTGCATGAAAACCAGCTTTCAAATGTGTCCTTAGTTCCTACTGCATCTCACCCTTCCATTCGTTCTTCTGCCATAATCTACATCATTTGGTTAGAATATTTCGAGCATATGCCTTCTCCACTACATCCATCCCTAGGGATTGCCCTACGGGCAACCCAAAAAAGTCTCAACCTATACTTATAAGGAATTTTTTTCATGCTGCCTTGTTTTTACAAATGTTCGTGACAAGGAAGGGGTTGGTGATTTTCCATCGAATTCATGAAAACTTCTTCAGCAAAATTGATTTCTGTTGGGCAAACTAAGAATCCACAAAACAAGGTTCAAATAAGTCTATGTCCTAACTTTCTTGTGAATATTTCGTATCAAAAAAGTTCTCAATTTAAAGGAACTTGGTCCTTTTGCTTAAAAAATTATAAAAAATCCGACTTGCCAGATTCGAACCAGCGACCTGATGACTTTAACTTTAAGCTCCCAATCCTGTCTGTACAAAGCATGCCAACCTCGTAATTCCATCCATCTCTCTCCAGCATGCTCGATTGCTGATTTTCCACCGAATTCATGAAAACTTCTTCAGCAAAATTGATTCTGTTGGGCAAACTAAGAATCCACAAAACAAGGTTCAAATAAGTCTATGTCGTAACTTTCTCGTGAATATTTCGTATCAAAAAAGGTTCTCAATTTAAAGGAACTTGGTCCTTTTGCTTAAAGAATTATAAAAAATCCAACTTGCCGGATTCGAACCAGCGACCTAAGGATATCTGAAGAGCACTACAGTTGCCAACTGACATGGTAGACTCACTATGTGCACTACTGCCATATATGTCTAGCATGCCTTCTATGTCACGATTATGTGCACTCCAATCTAAAGGAGGGTCAACCTTTGCTTGAGGTTTTTTCTCACTGCAATTTGACCTGATGACTTTAACTTTAATCCTGTCTGTACAAAGCATGCCAACCTCGTAATTCCATCCCTCTCTCTCTGTCCAGCATGCTCGATTGCTGATTTTTTAAAATGTGCTAGTGTGAAAAGGGCATATGTAGTAAACTTGCTCATTGTAAACCAATAATGTTTGAATCTAAGGTTGACCATCTGAAGCACTGCCCATCTAAAATAAAAGCTTTGCAACTCCTACCATGTTAGAGAAAAATACTGGTTTGGCCCTTTCACTATAACAAGAAAATATGTCAAGTGTTTCAAAGAAAGATCCTTCTACCCATCTTACATCAAAAGACCAACATGTATCTCTGCAAACCAGAAAACACCAATCACAATGCTCAGGCTCGCTACTCTTTTACAGGCGCCATGCCACACCTACATTCAAGATCCGAATATACTCAACTTCTGCATGCATGTGAGGCCTACTCCCACTCAATTTAAAAATCTTGCAGCTTTCAAATGTGTCCTTAGTTGCTACTGCATCTCACCCTTCCATTCGTTCTTCTGCCATAATCTACATCATTCGGTTAGAATATTTCGAGCATATGCCTTCTCCACTACATCCGTCCCTAGGGATTGCCCTACGGCCAACCCAAAAAAGTCTCAACCTATACTTATAAGGAATTTTTTTCATGCTGCCTTGTTTTTACAAATGTTCGTGACAAGGAAGGGGTTGGTGATTTTCCACCGAATTCATGAAAACTTCTTCAGCAAAATTGATTTGTTGGGCAAACTAAGAATCCACAAAACAAGGTTCAAATAAGTCTATGTCGTAACTTTCTCGTGAATATTTCGTATCAAAAAAGTTCTCAATTTAATTTAAGGGAACTTAGTCCTTTTGCTTAAAGAATTATAAAAATTCCGACTTGCCGGATTCGAACCAGCGACCTAAGGATATCTGAAGAGCACTACAGTCCTCCGCTCTGCCAACTGAGCTAAAGTCGGGCTGTATTTCAATAATTCAACAGTTTTAAGATTTCATATGAACTGATTCCTCGATCTGAACATGGTGTCATTTAATTTCAGACGGCATGTTCTGACTTCCACTAGGCAAGATTATCTCAACAACGCCATTGATTCCACGCTCTGTCTTATGGTATATGCAAAGGAGCCTGGATCTCTGAAACGTGTAGTAATTCCTCAATGGATAAGTTTTCGGGTCTATTTCTCTACAATTCAAGGGGAACTATCCAGGGAAGATTTAAACGTGCAGAACCTTACAGCTATATTAAGAAAATGTGCAAAGGACAAGGCTCTCGAACAAGGTAAGCGGATTCATGATTTAATTCTAAAGAATAGGTTAGAAAGACATACTCTCTTAGGCAATTTTCTTGTGCATATGTATGGTAAATGTGGGGCAACAGAACAGGCAAGGGAAGTGTTTGAAAATATTGTCAACAAGAACTTTTTCTCGTGGAATATTATGATTACAGCATATATCCAATACGGTCAGATAGAAGAGGCACTTCGGGTCTGGGAAAGAATGCCTCTGAAAGATGTGGTTTCATGGAATGCAATGATTGCTGCATATGCACAACAGGGCAATCTAAAGGGTGCTCTTCAACTCTTCCAACAAATGCCTAACAGAAATGTGATTTCATGGAATTCCATGATTGCTGCTTTTGTAGGCCAGGGTTTCCTAAAAGAGGCTTTGCACCTTTTTTGCCAAATGCCTGAGAGGAATGTTGTCTCATGGAATACTATGATAACAGCATATGCAGATCTAGGAAAGATAAAAGAAGCCACTAATCTCTTTGAACAGATGCCCGAACGGAATATTGTCTCATGGAATGCCATGATTGCAGCATATGCTCAAAGGGGACAATTGGATGAAGCAATGCAACTTTTCGAGGATATGCCTTATCGGAATGTAGTTTCATGGACTACGATTCTGACAGCCTATGCTCAACAAGGATTGGTCAGTAAATGCCTTGCACTCTTTCAAGCAATGCCTCAGCGCAATGTAGTCTCTTGGAATGCCATGCTTGCAGCCTATATGCATCAGGGGAGCCTCAAGGAAGCGTTGAATCTTTTCCAGCAAATGCCACAGCGAGATATATTCTCATGGAACTCGATGATAGCTGGATATGGAAGGCATGGGCATCTTGATCAGGCATGCCAACTTTTTGAACAAATGCCTGAACAAGATGTGGTATCCATGAATGTAATGATTGCAACATATGCACAACATGGGCTTGGGAAAGAGGCACTTGACATGTTTCTAATGTTTCACATTAAAGGAATATTGCCTAATGTAGTGAGCTATGGTAGCATCCTTTTTGCTTGTATTCATGACTTTCTAGTAGATGAGGGCTTCCACATTTTCTCTATGATGTCTCAGTTTCATCCAGTTGTGCCTACAGTAGAACATTACAATTGCTTGATGGATCTTCTTGGGCGTACGGGATGGGTAGATCACGCAGAGACTTTGGTCAATAACATGACACATCCCCCCGACGCCATGTCCTGGACAAGTTTATTAGGTTCCTGCACCACATATCATGCAGTAGACATGGCAACTCGTGCGGCCCAAAATGCATATGAGGCAGATCCAGGAAATGGTGCTCTGTATGCATGCTTATCAAATGTCTATGCTGCAGCTGGTTGGTCATACGATAAAACATAATTTCATCATTTTACATATCAGAAAGGCTGCCATGTTAATTTATCATATTTCTTCCATAAGCAGGATGTATTCAGAGGACATGGTGGAGCTTGGCATTATCAGCGTTTCACTAGAAAAAAAATAACATTCTCCCCCCTATCTCCACGCATTCTCCACGTGGAGAATATAGGGTAAAAGGTGGAGAATAAGGGGAACGTTAATTGCGGCCGATGACGGATTGACGCCTGGGCGGCCGATGACGGATTGACGCCGAAGCGGCGACGGATTGGGAAGCTGCGCCTGACGGGTTTGGCGACTGCCGCTCGCTCTGAACAGGTCAAGAGCTCATACATTCATGCAATAGGATATATCCTCTAGATTCGTAGATTCAAATCATGAAATTAGAGCGATCTGCATAGTTCCGGAAGAGCCTTTACATTATGTTTGAGTCTTGCAGGATTACTTGTCTTGTAAATCCCCCTGTTACAAGAAAACGTCTAATTCCCAGCATTCAAACAACAGGAACTTGATCGAAAACAACAGGATGGCCTTGTTGATAACTCCGTCAAGGCTAATTTGAAGAAGCTGCTGTGGCATGGAGGCTCTGTTTATGATGCCTGGTTCAGCTGTGCCTCTAACCAGGTGATTACTCTTTTCAAATCAACCAGAATAGAAATGTAGGTACTTGTTAGACCTTATAAACATGCCTCTTGCTTCAGATCAGCCATATTCTTCAGATTAGTCTTGCCTTTATCAGATTTGAGCTTATTTTGCCACCAATTTGCCGAACTTGCTTCCAGCTTTTACCATTTGTCATACTGAACATGTTGATGGTTGTTAATCCTTAACAATGACTTCCTGCCTTACCCGGATTCCTTTGATTTCGCAGATACGTCCCTTGAAAAGATAATTAGAGAATAAAATACTTAAGACAGTAGAGTTAACTGTAGGTTGCAGGATTAAACAAAGTATTGTAACATATGTGAGATTTGTCATATTTGCATCTGCATCATGGGCCACATTATTAAAGTATTAATTATCATATTTGCCCTTTGTATGAATCCAGGTGGCCCAGGTGCTCTAGACGCTTCCATACTCGTTTTCACAGCTTGGAATAGTATGGAGAGTGACCTTTCAAATATTATATGATTTGTTAGGCTCCTGGACTGCGTATCTCGTTAGCTGGCTCTACATAGAATATAGAACCCGCAAGGTAAAGGAGAATGTCAACTTCAAAAACCATGTCATTCAGGTGCACACTTATTTCTTCTGTTCTGCATTTTCTAGCACTTTTGAATAGGATTTTTGAAGTTCTGCTGGTTGCAGTGGTTTGAAGTTTTAGATGGACTCCTTGGGTCATATTGGAAAGCAGCTGGTTTTACGTTTAACTGTACATTCCTGCTATTTGGCTCTATAACTCAGCTCATTGCATGTGCCAGGTTGATCTTTTCACTTGTATATGCTTACATTTATGATCACCAAATGTAGAAAATTGTAACTAATTTATTTCTGGAACTGCAGCAACATATATTATAGAAGTGACCAATTTGACAAGCGCACCTGGACCTACATATTTGGCGCATGTTGCATGATGACTGTATTTGTGCCTTCCTTCCACAACTACAGGATCTGGTCTTTTATGGGTGTTGGAATGACAACATACACGGCATGGTATATGACGATTGGTGTTCTCATTCATGGACGGGTATGGCTTATGTTTCTAGCTTCCTAAACTGCAGGCCTCAAAATTTTAATCTGAATTTTGTGGTTGCAGCATGAAGGAGTCAGACACACTGCCCCTGAAAGTTTAGTTCTATATTTTACTGGAGCAACCAAAATATTATACACCTTTGGTGGTCATGCTGTTACAGTGTACGTTATCATGCTTAATAATTTCCAACTAGAACCTCTAGCATTTATTTACTCTTCTTCTTATGTATTACGTTGAAACAGGGAAATAATGCATGCAATGTGGAAGCCTCAGAAATTCAAATCTGTTCTTCTTATGTATTACTGTGAAAGTGAAACAAGAAGAAGAGAAGAAGACGCTCTATTGAAGTAACGAAAAAGGAGAACAAGCCTAGCTATATAGTAGATGGCATAGATGGGCCACCACGTCATAGGTTAGGGTTAGGTCATAGGTTAGGGTTAGGTCAGTTTCTAACTCTAATACCCCTCCTGAAACTGAACCCTAACACACAGAACAAAAATTGTAAAGAGAGAACAAATAAAGCACACTTAAGTGCCTAGCTGCAGTCTTAGAGCCTGCTTCATCTGCTTGAGTTTGATTCCAACCAAAGGCTTAGTCATCCCATCAGCCAATTGTTTTCGTGTAGCACAAAATTGCAGATTGATCATGGTAGTGTCAAGCTGCTCTCTCATGAAACATAGCTGAGTATCCAAATGCTTTGTTAAGGGATGATACTTCTGGTCTTTTGTCAATGCTATAGCACCAGAGTTATCCACTAATAGTGTGGCTGCCTTTATTGACACTCCCAAGTCTTGAAAGAGATTGAGCATCCATAAAATTTCTTGAAATCCAGTGCACATGGCTTTCAATTCTGCTTCTGTGGTGCTGAGGCTGACAGTGGTTTGCTTTTTCGATGACCACATTATTGGACTCTGTCCAAAAAATGAAAGAAACCCTGTAGTAGACTTTCTAGTCTCATAATCATGAGATGCAAAGTCTGCATCTGTGTAAAAGGACAGCATGGGAGATTGATTTGAAAATAAGAAATCCCCTCAAACATTGTACCTTTCAAGTATGCTAGAATCCTCTTGGCTGCCATCCAATGAGTCCTCTTAGGATGTTGCATGTATTTGCTAACCTGCCCAACTGCAAATACAATATCAGGCCTTGTAATAGTGGAGTAAATGAGAGAACCAACCAATTGGCGAAATAAAGTGGTGTCACACGGTTCTCCATCAAGATCTAAGGTAAGTCTGATGCCTGGTTCATATGGAGCAGGAACTGGCTTGGAGTCTTCCATATGAAATCTGTTCAAGACTTCCTTAATGTATTTGGTTTTGACTGATCATGATAGATGTATCTTTTTGCCATACCTCAACTCCTAGGCAGTAGTGCAAAAGTCCTAGGTCTGTGATTTCAAACGACTTGTTGAGTTGCACTTTCAAATCAGAAATAAGATGAGCTGCATCCCCTGTTATGATGGAATCATCCACATATAGAACAAGAATGCATATCTTGTCATGAGCTTGCTTATAATAGAGACTAGGATCTGCCCTAGATCTTTTGAAGCCTAATTTCAGTAAAAATCCATTGATTTTCTTATGCCAAAGACCGTGGTGCTTGTCTTAGCCCATACAAACTCTTACGGAGTTTACAAACAAGTGTTTGCTCACCTGGTTTGATAAAGCCATGTGGCTGCTCCATAAAAATGGTTTCCTGCAGGTCACCATTGAGGAAAGCACTTTTAAAATCTAGCTGATAAATGGGCCATCCTCTGCTAGCAGCTAATGCAATAACGGCCCCGATTGTTGGCATTCTTGCCACAGGAGCAAAGACATCAGTATAGTCAATGCCAAATTCTTGGGCATATCCCTTAGCCACAAGTCTGGCCTTATGCTTGGCTATGTTTCCATCAGAGTTATATTTGGTCCTAAAGACCCATTTATTCCCAATGACATGTTGATGTACTGTTTTGGGAACAAGCTGCCACGTACCTTGTTTAATGAGCATGTCATATTCGTCTTTCATGGCTTTTTGCCACTGGGCTTTTGCTGCCTCCTGGTATGTGGCAGGATCTGTGGTATCCATAATTTGAGTCATGAGAGCATAGTTGCAATGGGCTGGTTGGTTGTAAACATGTGCTTGTTTGGACTGCAGCCTTGCTGATCTTCTGAGCACAGGAGCAGGAGCAGTGCTTTCTAATATGGTGTTAGCATCAACTTCATGCGCAATGTCAGGTTCATGAAGGTCATATGTCTCCCATAATCTGTAAGCATCATCTAATGAGGCATTCTCCACATTAGAATGATCACGCAGGTGACTGTAATTCTGCTTCTCCATCAGCTGAAACAGAATCTGTATCAGACATTGTTTCTTCATGAGCACTTGTGATGGTTGATGTTGGATCCGTGTCCAAATGATTCCTGTGTTGAAAGAGGTGTTGAAGCATTTTCAGATTGAAGGCAGCTCCCTCAATTGGTTCCTCATCATAATAGGAGGCACTTTCGACAAAGTCAACACTTCTAGAAATGAAGACTTGCTTTGTTTTTGGATTATACAACTTCCATCCTTTTTGACTTATAGGATACCCTATGAAAATGCATTTAACAGCCCTGTTTGCTAACTTTCCAAGCTTTTGAAGCTTTTCTTGTGGAATGGCAGCATATGCCAAGCTGCCAAAAACCCGTAGATTATCTACATTTGGTTTCCTCCCATAGGCGAGTTCATAAGGAGTTCCATGAGGGTTGGCTAGTGTAGGAGCCCTGTTAGCCAAATAGGCTCTTTGTAACCACGGCCTCTCCCCAAAAATATGCTGGTAATTCTTTATGAATGAGCATGGATCTAACAAGGTTTTGTAATCTTGCGATTCTTTCTTTCGCCACCCCATTTTGGGCATGAGCATAGGGGACTGTTAGCTCTCTTCGATCTTATGACTAAGTAAATAGTCATTGAACTGTTTATTGACAAATTCGGTTCCATTATCGTCCCGACAGCCTTAAGGCATGTGTGAAATTCTGCCTCAACATAGACATGAAATTCTTTGAACTTGAGAAATGCTTGATCCTTTGTTTTGACACAAAGAACCCAAGTGAACCTGCTATAGTCATCCACAATAGTGAAGAACCGGTGAGCTCCTCCCATAGAAAGTGTGGGCATGTAACAAAGATCCATGTGGAGTAATTCTAGAACTGTGGTAGCTCGAAATTCAGCTTGTGGAGGATATGGTTCTTGAGGTTGCTTACCTAAATGACATGCATGACACGCTAAGGATGTACTCTTCAATTTGGGTAAGCCATGCACCATTCCCAAAGCGTGATAATTCACCAATGGCCCCGCCTCCAACATGTCCAAAGCGTGCATGCCATAAGGTTTCCAAGTTGGAGTCGGCTGCCAAATAGGTGTAAGAGTGGACTTGTGGTCTGCCATCAACCGTGTATAGACCACCCGCATTCATGTGGCCTGTAATTCTTACTCCAAGTTGCTTTCGGGCTTTATTAGCGTCCATGGACTAATATCGATAAGATACATTTGCCCATTACCAAATATAACATGCTTACCTTGCTTATCAAAAGTAGAGACTGATAGTAAGTTTGCTGCCACATCCTGGAACATGAAATACTTCTGTAATTGGGCAGGTTCCATGTGCTTGTTCAAGATGAATAATGCCTTTAGCTTGCGATTGACACTTTGCTCCATTTCCAACTGTCACGCCGCGGTGAGGTATCATCTCGAGCATTGACAAGAAGTGCTGGAGATGTGACAAGTATGTTGAGAAGCCCCGAGTCCATGAGAAGATATTTCAAACTAGGAGATAGATGCTGATCTGAAGCCACATTAAGGTATTCGTCCACTGAATGCTCCGATAAAGCAACTCCCGAGATGCCTGAACGCGTGGCGGTTCACTCCTACTAGAAGGTTCACTCCTGCTAGAAGCCGCAGGCCTATCTTTCAACTGTTTATAGGCTTTGCATTGGATTCTATAGTGCCCTTGTAACCCACAATGCCAGCAAGTAACCTGAGCTCTTTCTCGGGCGTATGATAAAAGCTGGATTTGGTGTCTGCATTCAGACTTTCCCTTTATCTTGATTGGCTTTAGCATAATTAATTTGTACTTGCTTAGAATTTCTTGATTGTTGAAGTTCAAAGCATCAAGGAGCACAGTTTGAAGATCATGGAAGGTCCAGGCCACTCCCTTTTGAGTTTGAATACTAACCACTTGTTGAGAATAGGAGGTCTCCATGGCAGATAACAGAATAAGAATCATATCGTCTTCCTCCATTTTTCCTCCTGCTGCAACTACTTGCTGTTTAAGGGCTCTTAACTGTTGAAGATAATCTGCAGCTCCAAAGCGGGGCTTCAATGGTCGGGTTGGTCCATTTGTTTCTTGAAGTGCTTGACTCTTCCAAGCCCTTTTAAAGCATATGTATCTTCAAGATATTTCCACGCTTCTCCAAATGTTGTGAAAGCAGCTATTTGACACCTTATATCAGGAATACAGAGAATTAACAGATGATCCAAAGCAGATTCATCAATACTTGCAGACTTAGCATCTGCTGTGGGAGACCAGCCAGGCTTAAGAACAGCCTTTAGTTTCATTAAGCCAAGAAAGAGTTTAAAAACTCCCGCCATCCTTGAAAGTTTGACCCATCCAACGTGGATTAGGGTCTAATTTCCATGGGTCCAACATTCATTTGTAATATGACAGAGATCTTGTTAGAAAAGGAAAAGATCTTGCAGATCTATCAAATTTACCTCTCCTCAAGGTAAAATACTAGAAATCTAGGCTAATTGAAGCAAATCCAGCCCCAATCCAAGAGAAATTTGATAAAATCTAGCTGAGATTTATCAAATTTGACCTCCTTACTCTTGATTCAACATGAATCCGACTTGGTTGAGTAGATCTAATGCCTATTAGATGAATTCAACACCATGCAATCAATAATTTACCTTGTTGTAAGGCAAATCTGACTTCTCCAGAATTTTCTTTTTCAAGAACTAGAGTGATAATCCTCTGATGACAGTGAAATTTTCTGTGGTAGCAACTCCTATGAATCCGATCTTGATGCTGGAATGCTGGCAAAAAATTTCACTCTTGAAAAAAAACGTCCATTCTCTCTCCTCTCAAGCTTGCTCTGATACCATGTGAAAGTGAAACAAGAAGAAGAGAAGAAGACGCTCTATTGAAGTAACGAAAAAGGAGAACAAGCCTAGCTATATAGTAGATGGCATAGATGGGCCACCACGTCATAGGTTAGGGTTAGGTCATAGGTTAGGGTTAGGTCAGTTTCTAACTCTAATAATTACGTTGAAACAGGGAAATAATGCATGCAATGTGGGAGCCTCAGAAATTTAAATCTGTTTGCTTCTTCTCCTCCATGTATGTCCTTACTTTGACTTTGCCCTCTGCGACTGCGGTGTATTGGGCATATGGAGATGAACTATTGCATAATTCAAATGCTCTTGCCCTACTTCAAAAAAACGTCAAAAAAAAAATGATCACGTTGCACTCAGAGGATTATATGGGATCTCTTATAAGGCTATTGTAAATTTTGGTATACATCTTACGCATCTCAGATACCGTCATATTATCTGTCTTATTATCTGATACTTTGCTGGCCCCAAATGGAGTGTTCACAATTATCTGGATGATTATCCAGCTGCAACAAGCATCTCGTCTAAGGTTGATATCAAGTCCTCAAGTCTTCTTTTCCCGTTAAACGAAGTGCTGGAATTTGTGGACCTCTGGATAATAGAGTTTTCCTTGGCTTATAATGGTCCTCATAACGTGCTTTCTACACCTGAGAAATTAGATGAGCTCATTAAGTCTTTCAAATTGTGTTATATGAGTTGGAACTTCTCTCTTTGTCAACATGTTTCCATCTTCAAAAATATCCATCGGCAGACCATCAAGATACACATTATGAATCGAATACAAGCTTGCCTCTTATTGCGGCATTTTCTGAAGGGAACTGAATGAATTGTTTACAGCTTGCATTTCCAATTTTAGATGCATTGCAGGTGGGATCTTGATATATGTTCATGTCTTTTGGGAACCGAATGAACTGTTTACAGCTTGCATTTCCAATTTTAGATGCATTGCAGGTGGGCTCTTGATATATGTTCATGTCTTTTGGGAACCAAATGAACTGTACAGCTTGCATTTCCAATTCTAGATGCATGCAGGTGGGCTCTTGATATATGTTCGTGTCTTTCTTTTGGATATATGTTCCGTGTTTGCTGCAAGGTACTTAAATCCTGACATCCTGACAGGCACCCTGATTAATTGCGTAAAGAACATTACATCCTTTTCTGGTACAATGTCCATCTTAACACTGTTGTTTCTTGGTGCTAAGGTTACTGAAAATTTGAGTCCGTGCCAACGATTCTTTGACGTGCAATTGCTAGGTTCCCAAGTGTGGTCAGCATTACCATCATTTGTTCATTGGAAAGATACGCATCTCTCTAATATCTCTAGATAAAGCCACACAAGTGGGGAAATAATCAATTACATGGTCGTGAACGTTACAAGAATTGGATATACATTATACATGCATTTATCCTGGTGCCTACCTTTGTGGATCACTCTGGTACTATTTTCTCTTAAAAAATATGGGCTTAACAGCAATATGGAACCTTGATTGCCACTATTATCATTGTTGCTGCAAACATTGCACTTGCGAGCGCCTCCATCTACAAGAAATATTTTTAAGCACGGTCAACTTGATGCACAGGCTGGCACAAAGTATTTTAAGGTATATTTCGCATTATTTAAGATGTTCTATGAGAGATTTATTGTGAAGCTATTTGTTGTGGATAGGAATGCATTCTTAAAGTTTTGGCATACAGGCAGTAGTATTTGAATATGGACAGGATAATGTGAATTTTGTCCAACACTAAACTATGTGTTCAGGAGGATGGTAAAGCTCAGGCAATTGGACCTCAGAGCTGCTTTGAAGACCCAGCTTGCCATGTCTATGCCACTAGTATCACGTACAATTAGATCACAAACATTACCTTTTGCTTCTGATTGTTCAACCTCTATGTCTGAAACTTGAGTCTTAGCCTTGGCATCCAATGTAAGAAGTGTTATTTCTATCTGAGATATCATTTTCTAGGATTTAACTTTTTTGCTCCCAATTCATTAAGTGTACATCATTCTACTGCTTTGAGCGTCTCTACGACCTTTGATAATTGCGCCTACAACTCCATTTCTTTTTCAGCAGTATAAGCTTTTGTTGAAGAGTCGCTTAGCAGAGCCTTCAGGAAAAAACTCCTGCTCTTGGCTTCACTGAATTTGCTCTGATTAGTTTTGCATGAAAAAAAGGAGAACGACATATTTCTGACCAAGTTTGAGGTAGATGCTGTTTTTGTCTCTGCTTTTGCAACGTCCAACTTCTAAGCATGTTATTTTGGAATGTAGACCATGCTGGGAACAATCCTTCAGATGAACGAGCAGGTTGAAAACAAACAGGTTTGTGGGCCTACAATCCCTTCCACAGTCCCTACTTCAGGAAATCTTAAGCCAGGTTTGTCAAAGGTGGATGCTTCTAATGAAAGCTGGCCCAGCAGTGTAACCAATTTTAGATGTACACCACCAAGAACCAGGAATTTGAGTGAAGGTTTCGATATTCTGAAGATAATTTAAATAAAGGTTCTAAATTCAATGCAGTTTTAACAGAGAGCCTGGAGCAACTATTTATATCATGGCACAAGTCTAAATTTTGGTGGAGGGGCCTGCTGCTCCAAAAAGTGCAGATAAACCCCTACTTAATGTTGGGAACTTTAAAGATGAATTTGTTCTAAGAGGGAATGGGATTAAGGTCCCAAATGGACTTGCTCCAGTTCTTAGAGAAATGTCAACGACATGGCAAATGGCAAAAATTCAAAAGATTCTTATATGAAAGGTAGAATTATGACTGGAGGTAGTTTTACAAGAATTGCAAAGCCTGTTTTACAAGTACATGTAAAGTAGAGGCATGTTTATAATTTTAAATATTACAAAAAGAAAACAATTCGTCTTTAAAATATAACTAAAGGTTGCAATCATGTTGTAAAAATAAGACGGGCTCGTTATAAACTGCATAACAAAAAGATATAAAGCATGTTATAAGAAAGTTACAAATATGAAGCAATGGATGTGAACCTATCCAAAAATAAGAATGCCAATATAGTGAAACAATTTAATTGCATAGTCGAGACTAGAATAATATAAATACGACGCAATTAGTGAATTCGACATAAGTTGTGACACAAATATATCATGTTGTTGCCACAAATGTAGTCATTGTGTCAAGACTAATATGATAGAAAATAGGATGCAATTATTAAACAACTTGGATATAAGCTCAACGCAAACGTGATATGCAATTGCCACAAATGTAGTCATTGTGTCGAGACTAATATGACAGAAAATATGACGCAATTATTGTATAACTTCGATATAAGTTCGACACAAACATGCCATGTAATTGCCATAAATATAGTCGTTATGTCATTTTTGCGTTATGTAACCGTGACACAATACTTGACGCAAAAAATGACGCCCATGCGACATCAAAGTATAGCACTTTTAGCGTCAATCTCGTGACATTTAGTGGGCCTTTGAGGACACGCATAGCGTCACTTTGTTCGACGCTATACCCGACGGAAAACACCCTATTCTGTTGTAGTGGGTGCACAAAACATATCAAACAGCTGCGTAATTTATCCTTTTAATGCTCAAAATGCCCTAAAATGCTTCACAAAACTTCGCGTACGCGAAAGAGTAGAAACCGCGTACGCAAAACTGCCTTCGCATACGCGAAACAGTCAAAACAACGTACGTGAAAAGTTTGCCTATTTCGCGTATGTTGTTTCAACTGCTTTGTGTACGCGAAACTATCTTCGCATACGCGAAATAGTTAAAACAGCGTACGCAAAATAGGCGGATTTTTGCGTACACTAGTTTAACTGTTTCGCGTACGCGAAGGCAGTTTCACGTACGCAGTTTCTACTCTTTCGCGTACGCGAAATTTTTTCGGTGCCGATTTGTTTTTTGCCATATTTTTAACATATTATACTTCAAAAATATGTCGTATCATACTTATCATACGTATTGCATATAAAACGTATGAAGTATTGAACCTATCCCTACTGAGTACTCACACCATGCGTGAGAACACCTTTCGACCAAGTCTGGAGCATGATGTGAGTACTGGATCAAACTGGAACCATGTTGACCAAGTTATGTTGTGAATTTGGCCAATCTATTGGTCAAATCCGACTCCTTGGACCCCAATTAGGTAGGGTTGCTATATAGAACTTGCTAAAAATGAGTAAAAAGAACAAAACAGTAGTCACTTCTAGTCGAGTACTCACACCATGTGTGAGAACACCTACTGACCAAGTCAGAACCCTTCCTGGCGCATGCTGTGAGTAGTGGGATTGAAACCTCCCAATAAGACTAGAATGTTTAGACCCTACTTATCTAATTGATTCTAATAGTTAGACAACATGAAAATCCCCCTAAGAAACCCTAGAAAATGGTAAACCTATGAATAGGGACTGTGATGGGCCTAGCCAGTTAACCTTCTTAGGTAACTGGAGATCCCATCATTCTTGACTATTGGTATTACTTAAGCCTAGAAACTTAAGATACTAGTTCATGCATAACTTAAAACAAAACCTTGACATATAGGTAAAGAATTTAATCTTTATTCGGTAATAACCCAAGATCCCAAAAAATACTTCCCACAATTATTATGAAGGTATATTAATATATCACACATCAAATTTACTATTATTGTTTCAAATCGGTTCTTCTATTGCCAAAGCCTAAATGATGTTAACTCTGCCTCAAACACTACTCGCGTCTCTTCGTAGCTCAGCTACACTCCGGAGCCTCTTTCTCATTTGCTTACACCATTAACAATGGGGTTAGTCACAAGGACTAAGTGGGGGTCAGGCACTAGCGAATGTCTAAGCATCAAAGATAAACAATGCACAATGCAAGAATCAAAAGAGCAATTCTTGTCAATCTTACCATAGGCTCAGCCCTACAATCCAAGTTAATGAAATAATCCAGCCATGCCAAAATAATATCCATGATCCTTTACATTATAAAACAAACCATTGCGAATCAACTCAGAGACACTAAAAACACTAACAAAGCAAAGCAATCATAACAACATAGAATTACAACCAATATTCCTCTGGGTCTGAGCATTGGCCAACTCGGTTGATCGGGGGCGGCATAGAAGCGGGGGTAACCTCGTGTGTACACACCCTTCCAGCTTGCGTCCGGCATTGGAGGACCACTTATCTTTGTGCAATAACGTTATACCCAAGGGTGTCACGCCCAATGTCCAAGTATACACTACCATTAACATGTCAACTATGCAATAACCGTGAGTCTAGACCATCGCACCTAGACTCCGGCCCCAAAGGACTATATCACAGAGCATTTCAAATACTTAAAAAAATAGAGCATATTCCATAATATTCTACCATGGAATCCCAATGTCAACCAAGGTTAATAACAAGCCACCATGCTAAGTCAAAGAATTCACAATCCAATGTTGCAATCCTAACATGACAATAGTAAATATAATCCGGAGCCATTAAATCACCAAAATGCTATGACTTTAAGGTCAAACAATGTTTTCAATTAATTTCTTGGCTAAAGTTGCTAATATTTTATTATGTGGTCTCTTTGGCTTTATCATGCAACCGTGGGTTAACACATAGCTAACACTCTCGAGCCTAACTCACCCATACCCCTCGCCTTTATCTATATAGGTTAATAATGGTTCTTTTATGTTACTTATAGAATGTAATTTAAACTAAGAAGAGGAAAGATCATAAATTTCATTTAAGTAAAAAAAAAAAGCAACGATGTATTTTATAGCAGACTTCAAAAAAACGTGGAAGCTTCTCGGAATTGGATGGATGGAATTTGTGAGCTCAATCTAAACCCTGAACCATCGATCTAACTATGACAAAGCTCCAGCAATCACAAGAATTACTATAAACTCAGATCTCAAGCTTAAATCACGTTTCCACGTTTTTTTGAAGTCTGCTATAAAATACATCGTTGCTTTTTTTTTTTTTACTTAAATGAAATTTATGTTCTTTCCTCTTCTTAGTTTAAATTACATTCTATAAGTAACATAAAAGAACCATTATTAACCTATATAGATAAAGGCGAGGGGTATGGGTGAGTTAGGCTCGAGAGTGTTAGCTATGTGTTAACCCACGGTTGCATGATAAAGCCAAAGAGACCACATAATAAAATATTAGCAACTTTAGCCAAGAAATTAATTGAAAACATTGTTTGACCTTAAAGTCATAGCATTTTGGTGATTTAATGGCTCCGGATTATATTTACTATTGTCATGTTAGGATTGCAACATTGGATTGTGAATTCTTTGACTTAGCATGGTGGCTTGTTATTAACCTTGGTTGACATTGGGATTCCATGGTAGAATATTATGGAATATGCTCTATTTTTTTAAGTATTTGAAATGCTCGTGATATAGTCCTTTTAAATGGAGTCTAGGTGCGATGGTCTAGACTCACGGTTATTGCATAGTTGACATGTTAATGGTAGTGTATACTTGGACATTGGGCGCTGACACCCTTTGGGTATAACGTTATTGCACAAAGTATAAGTGGTCCTCCAATGTTGGACGAGCGTGGAAGGGGTGTGTACACACGAGGTTACCCCGCTTCTATGTCACCTGGCCCCGATCAACCGAAGTTGGCCAATGCTCGCACCAGAGGAATATTGGTTGTAATTCTATGTTGTTATGATTGCTTTGCTTTGTTAGTGTTTTTAGTGTCTCTGAGTTGATTCGCAATGGTTTGTTTTATAATGTAAAGGATCATGGATATTATTTTGGCATGGCTGGATTATTTCATTAACTTGGATTGTAGGGCTGAGCCTATGGTAAGATTGACAAGAATTGCTCTTTTGATTCTTGCATTGTGCATTGTTTATCTTTGATGCTTAGACATTCGCTAGTGCCTGACCCCCACTTAGTCCTTGTGACTAACCCCATTGTTAATGGTGTAAGCAAATGAGAAAGAGGCTCCGGAGTGTAGCTGAGCTACGAAGAGACGCGAGTAGTGTTTGAGGCAGAGTTAACATCATTTAGGCTTTGGCAATAGAAGAACCGATTTGAAACAATAATAGTAAATTTGATGTGTGATATATTAATATACCTTCATAATAATTGTGGGAAGTATTTTTTGGGATCTTGGGTTATTACCGAATAAAGATTAAATTCTTTACCTATATGTCAAGGTTTTGTTTTAAGTTATGCATGAACTAGTATCTTAAGTTTCTAGGCTTAAGTAATACCAATAGTCAAGAATGATGGGATCTCCAGTTACCTAAGAAGGTTAACTGGCTAGGCCCATCACAGTCCCTATTTATAGGTTTACCATTTTCTAGGGTTTCTTAGGGGGATTTTCATGTTGTCTAACTATTAGAATCAATTAGATAAGTAGGGTCTAAACATTCTAGTCATTGGGAGGTTTCAATCTCACTACTCACAGCATGCGCCAGGAAGGGTTCTGACTTGGTCAGCAGGTGTTCTCACACATGGTGTGAGTACTCGACTAGAAATGACTACTGTTTTGTTCTTTTTACTCATTTTTAGCAAGTTCTATATAGCAACCCTACCTAATTGGGGTCCAAGGAGTCGGATTTGACCAATAGATTGGCCAAATTCACAACATAACTTGGTCAACATGGTTCCAGTTTGATCCAGTACTCACATCATGCTCCAGGAAGGGTTTTGACTTGGTCGAAAGGTGTTCTCACGCATGGTGTGAGTATCAAAGAGGGATAGGTTCAATACTTCTGACGTTTTATATGCAATACGTATGATAAGTATGATACGGCATATTTTTGAAGTATAAAACGTCAAAAATACGGCAAAAAAGAAATCGGCGCCGAAAAAATTTCGCGTACGCGAAAGAGTAGAAACTGCGTACGTGAAACTGCCTTCGCGTACGCGAAACAGTTAAAATAGCGTACGCAAAAATCCGCCTATTTTGCGTACACTGTTTTAACTATTTCGCGTATGCGAAGATAGTTTCGCGTACACAAAACAGTTGAAACAACATACGCGAAACAGGCAAACTTTTCACGTATGTTGTTTTGACTGTTTCGCGTATGCGAAGGCAGTTTTGCGTACGCGGTTTCTACTCTTTCGCGTACGCGAAATTTTGTGAAGCATTTTAAGGTGGTTTAAGCATTAAAAAGGTAAATTGCGCAGCTATTTGATCTTTTTTGTGCAGCTGCAATATAATATATAAGGAAAACTCGTTTAACCTAATTTTCACCTCGAACGTTGACCACCTGGCTGAGTCAAATATACTCCCTGGAAAACGATCTTCCTTTGAGGTGTGGGATATTGTGTCCGGGCTTGACGTCAGATTCTGCAAAGTGAGTTTTCTCCTTTCCAGTGTTTCCTGACCTCGGGTTCCCACCCTGCCTCATCCTTAGAGACCTATAGGTTCTTATCCCCCCGCCTCATTGACTCGAACGGAACGTCGACGTAACATATGCGTAGTGAGCTTGCTCCTTCCCACATAAACACGTCTTCCTTTAGTTCGTGCAATTGAGGAGTCTGTTGGAGCAGTAGTAGCCGATGGCGACAAGCAACCAATGACAACCGCTCATGCATCCACATCAAGGGCTGGTGGCGGTAATGCAAGATCTGCTAAAGGCAGTGGTGCCATGCATGGTCGCAGTCGGTCGTCCACGAGGGCTACAGGACCATGCAGCGGTCGTTCTCGAAACTTGGGCGGTCGGCAAAGAGGCCCGGAGTGGGAGTTTGTGAAGAGTTTGGTGAGAATGAGTGGGAATGTATTTTTTGCGAATACTCGTCTATAAATGGATTTGCCACACGAATACGAGCTCATTTTTTACGAGAAACCTCAGTCGGTGTCCAAACTTGTTTTGCATCTCCTGATTTATGAAAAGATGCAGTGGAAAGGTTGTCTCCACTAAATGCGATGCGCAAAACGAAGAACACTAGCGTAAGAACTCATGCAAGAGACGGAGAAGAGCAAGTCGAAGACGAAACCAATTACATCACCCCTCCTGGCCATTTCTTTGCTGCCCCTTGTACCAAGCGAGGGTGGATTAGGGTCAGTTGGTGTACGCACGGGTGAGAAAAGAGTGGTTGAAACAATTGAAATAGTGGGAAGACAGACCAAGCAATAAAGGGTCGATCAATGTTTAACGTCAGAGCAATTAAAAAAGGCACAGCTGAAAGTCGTGGAGGCATTCTTGTATGTCGGACTCTCTCCACATGTATTGGAGCACAAAGCAATGAAAGAAGTTTTCCAAGAAGTTTCCAAAGCAGGACCAACGTTCAGGTTGCCTTCTTACAAGCATGCAACAACAAGATGGTCGATGAAATACATGGGAAAATGGTCGAGAGGGTAGAGATGAAGTTGTGCCGAGTGACTGAAAGTAGGCCAGGATCACTAGTAACCGAAGGTTGGAGCAACGTAAATAAGGACCACCTCATAAACTACATGATTGTATATCCAGGTGGCGAAGTGTTCTTGAAAATTGTGGAAACCAAAACTGAGCAACTTCGGACCAAAGAGAAATTTTCAGGTCGTAATGGATAACGCATCTAATTGTAAGCTGGCAGGTGCATTGTTAGAGTCAGAATTCCCAGGGTTGCATGCCACCAACTGTCAGTGCTATGGTCTGAACCTGGTTCAAAGAGCCTATTCAAAAAGTGCGGCGTCTAGTGAAGTTCATCACCACAAAGCCGGCAGTATATGCCATCTACAAGTCTTTGCGTTTGAAATCCCTGGCACTCATGAATCCTGGGCAAACCCGCTTTGGAACCAATTACATTTGTCTTGAAAGAGTGCTAAGGTGTCGTGATTGGATTATCTCCACCTTTAATCACACTGAAGTTTTTGAGTGGGAGAGAAGACAACGGGGCAAGAATGCATTTAAACACCGCCAATGAGTCAGTGCCCTCAGGGATATGATTGGGTAGGAGACATTTTGGAGAGGCGTACAAAATGTTGTGAGGTGCATGCAACCTATCTGTCGTGCCATCAAAACCTTAGATTCTTTGAAGGCAAGCACCGGCAAGGTTTGGAGATGCTGGCACGCAATTCAATCTTTCTTGCAGCGTGATGGGCCCAATGCACCATTTGATAACGCGAAACACACATTACTCCTGAAGGACCTTGCTGCACGGTGGAAGAAGTCATACAATGACCTTCATGGCGCTGCTCATGCATTAGACCCGCACAACCATGACATGGACCAGCATACAGACAAGGAAGTAATGGGTTTGTTGAAGAAAGTTGCAAAATTGTACTATCCTAATGGGTCAGACTACAAGATGTTCATTGCCGAGCTAACTGAGTATCAAAACCTAAGTGGAAGATGGGCAGATGAAGAACTTCACGATGCATTAGAGAGTCACAAGAAAGAGGCCCAATATGGAGTCCTATGCATGGTGGCAAGCCCATGGGCAAGTGACCGATATGTTATAGGCCCTAGCAATGACAATCCTCTCCTTGGTATCGTCAAATATGATGCGGAGAGGAATTGGAGTTCTTATAAGTACATACACAATGTCACTCGAAATTGTGCATTTACATAAGAAAGTTGACAAACTTGTGTATAGCTTCTCAAATTGGTGACTCTTGAATCGCGAATAATGGGGCAGCAGCAGATAAGCTACAATTTCCTTTCTTGGATGTAGATTCCGGCGGACGAGGAGGTGTAGATTCTCGGTGGGACGATGCCGCAATTCATGCCGACGAGGATATCCGGCGCACCCATTTCATTGACGCATTTAAGATGACGCCGAAGAACTCATATTCACCGATGACTCGGATGACAATACGTAAGAGGAACCGACCACGAGAGAGCAGGTCCCGGCCACGAGAATGCCGGTGGAGGACTTAACTACACGAGAATGAAGTGTTCGACTCTTCATTACTACTGACAGTACCAAACAGATAACGTGGAAAAAGAAACACGTCGAGCGGACGAGGCACTAAGGGAAGGGGTCATAGGAGGTTGAACCTAGGCGACACTACAGAGGAGGTCGAAACAGATGATGATGATGCAGACACTGAGAACGATGATGAATGAGCATCTATCTACCTGTAATTTCATTGTTTTGTTAAATGGAATATAAGTTTTACTATTTCAAGAAGTCTCTCATTGTTTGTTTTGTTGTTATTCGTGTTTTTTACTATGTTCATTTGTCAATCTTTGTGCCCTGAGAACCCTCCCTCTGTCATCATGATCTCGACTTCTGTTTCATGTCTGCCCCTTCGCATGGTATAGAATCTTGCCTAGAAGTAATCTTTGCACGTGAAGGGGCCAAACAGGCACGGACCATTCAAGAGGATGATGAATAGGAGGAGGGTTCACAGGGCACACGATGGACTTTTAAATTCTGAACCTTGCTTTCTCCTAGGGGACCATCTCAGGTTTCAAGTTGTGGCAGGGTCGCTGTTTGGTGTGAAATGGCACAGCGGCACCATTTCACACTCAAATGGCACAGCTGCGCCATTTCACATCAAATAGCTACCATGTCACAACTTCGAAATAGAGGTTGTCAACTAATTCCAAGTTGTAGTGCCTCTTAAACGTCTACATCAATTGCGGTAGTTCTATGTGTATCAAAAATACGGCAGACATCCACAAATGATGGAGACGCTCAAGAAGTATTACAGCTTACAATTAGATGACAAACTTCATTTCAAAGTTGTGGCAGGACATGTTTGGTGTGAAATGGCATTTCACAGGGCACACGATGGACTTTTAAATATCCGGGTCACTTCTGACTTTGTCTCAACTGGGTGCTTATTTTTGTCATAGAAATGCTTAATCTTTGGCCATCGGTTGCAGTCAGAGTGTGATGTGCAGCACAACTCCAATGTATTGAACTGATATACAGTCCTATATATCAGAGTTACACATCATTACACTGCAATGAATGGTCAAAGATTAAGCATCTCTATGAGCTTGAACAAGCACCCAAAAAGGAAAATGCTCATGTGCGGCAGTTTGGTTTCCTGAGATGTGTCTAGCATATCAGTTTCCAAATGGAAGCCTCTCATTAGTGTCTCTCATTGTTTGTTTTGTTGTTATTCGTGTTTTTTACTCAGTTCATTTATCAACCTCATTGCCCTGAGAACCATCCCCCTGTCATCACCGTCTCGACTTCCATTTTCTGTTTGTCCCTTCGCGTGCTATAGAGTCTTGCTGAGAAGTGATCTTTGCACGTGAAGGGGCCAAACAGGCACGGACCATTCAAGACGACGATGATCAAGACGAGGGTTCACAGGGCACACGATCCATGATGGCAAGGTAATTCGAGTAGACTATGAATCGGAATAGGGTTCATCGACCTCAGTGCCCTGAGAACCCTCCCCTACCTTCGCCGTCTCGAATTCCGTTTCCTGTTTGTCCCTTCGCGTGCTATACATTAGAGGTTTGATGGGATCACATAAGGGCCCTAACTCGATGCCAGCTCAAAAAACGCGTAGCCAATACCTAATTCGGCATGTACAGGCTTTTTTAGCCAGGCCTGGAACTATGGGGGCAGGTGTCGTTCACTCGCAGGTTCGGAAAGATCCGAACGTTTTTTAGTTTCAGGGTTGGTGGGTTGGTGGGTTGGGGGGAATTATTGCAACTCCATCCCGCCCTCTTTTACCGCCGAAACTTTTGTATTTTTCCCCTGTCTATAAAAACTCTGTCTTCCTCTCTCGTGCTTTTTGTTATCGCCATTCGCAACTTGTTCGAACTCTACGCCCATGTATTCTTCACAAGCTCGTGATCATTTAGCATTTGATGTTTTTCTAACCTCTTTTTTTTCCTTTCGGATGTCAATTAGTTCAATCGCGAATTGAAAACGATTGGGGATGCTTCAATGTTTTCATTGGTAGATTCGTTACTCTCCAACCTGCTACACGGGTGATTTTTGAGTGAAGCAAAGTAGGAGGAATGATATTTCTACGCATTGGAGGGCCATAGTCGTCAGATCAAATTTCACTGAACTTTTTCTGAACTGCAGGTGAATTGTGGATAAATTTATTGTCTTTCCTTTCTTTATTGTAATTTCCATTGCTCTAATTGGTACTTTTTTGCTTCCAGGGCTTTGTATTTCAGATGTGCAGGATATGGAGCCATCGAGCTCCATAATGAGCAGGTTTCATTCTTTTCATTATGATATTGGTTCTCTACTCTTTGAAGGTCATATAGTTGTGTAACTCAGAAAGAGTGGGGTGTGGTTCTTGTGCTATGAATATTATCACCGGAAGAGCAAGATAGTCGAACTACCTCTGCCTCCTCTCTATCAGCTTTACTCGCACGCTATGGATAATACAACAATTATTTTGGCGAAAACGAAGCTGATCCAAGAAATATCTACTGCAATGAGAGACAATGGTGGAGTATGTGGGCATGTTAAGGTAAATTTAGCTATAAACATGTTCATTGCATTATTTAAGGATATTGAGGATGTGAAGAAGACTTCGAAGATGTATACAGTGAATGATTCTGACATTTGTTTGGACAGGATTTTCTGTGCTGGTTGGTCCAGTAGATTGCATGATGGAAGAGGCTATTTCGCACCATGGCCACGGTGCAAAATTGGCTCTTTCACAATTGCTGGGAGGCCCTAATTCGCACCGTAGCCACGGTGCAATTTTATTTTATTTTATTTTTTCTGCACCTGGCTATGGTGCAATTTTTTTTTTTTTTTTTTTTTTTTTTTTTGAAGGCTAGAACTAGGTAGATATATATTAACTAATTATAAAATGTACAAATAAAAGGCCCCTAAGGAGCATGAGCTACAAAGCTCCCGTCTTGAGCTCTAGGCTCTCTTACTAATGCTCACGATTACACCTACTACCTACTGCTCATCCATTGGTGGAGTGATAAAGCCTCCATCTCCCCTCATCCAGGAGCATTTGAAGTATGCATAGAATCCTTGAACTGCTCCTAGCCGATCAAAGGCTTTGTCATAGGCCCGGCCTGAACTCCTGATGTGTGAGATAGCCATTAAGGCCACGGCATGGTTAAAGACATTTCTGATTTTGGCCACTGAGATATCTTGAGCATCCAGAGCGACTGAACACCTATGCTTCCAAACCGCCCAAAGACCAATGCATGTGATGGTGCAATTTAGGGCCTCCCAACAAGTGTGGAAGAGCCAATTTCGCATTGTGGCCACGGTGCGATTTTTTTTTTATTATTTTTGCACCGTAGCCACGGTGCAAAATTGGCACTTCCAGAATTTATGGAAGTGCCTATTTCGCACCGCGGGCCACCTGCAATTGCAATTTTTTTTTTTTTTTTTTTTTTTTTTTTTGGATTTTTTTTTTTGCGAAAAAAAAATCAAAAAAAAAATTAAAAAAATTGCACCATGGCTATGGTGCGAAATAGGCACTTTCACACTTGTTGGGAGGTCCTAATTTGCACCGTAGCCACTGGGAAAAAAACATTGCACCGTGGCTACGGTGCGAAATTGGCTCTTCCACAATTTATGGAAGTGTCTATTTCGCACCGTGGCCACGGTGCGAAATAGGCACTTCTATAAATTATGGAAGTGCCTATTTCGCACTGTGGCCACGGTGCGAAATAGGCACTTCCATAAGTTGTGGAAGAGTCAATTTCGCGACCGGGCACTTCTGCAAAGTAGGGCCTCCCAAAGCAATTGTGGAAGAGCCAATTTCACACCATAGCCACAATGCGAAATAGGCACGTCTATAAATTGTTGTAGAGCTGATTTCGCACCGTAGCCACGGTGTGAAATAGGCACCTGCATAAATTGTGCAAGAGCCAATTTTGCATCATCCAGTAGGGGACCTTATACAATAACCGGAGGGAAGTCAATGGAACTGAAGAAGAGCTGACCAATATCCACAAAAGACATGTAATGGAGTTGTAAAGATCGGTGATCTTCTCTAATTTGCACCGTGGCTACGGTGCGAAAATAACACTTTCATATTTTATGATCTTCACAATTTCGCACCGTGGCGACGGTGCAAAAATAACACTTTCATATGTTCTACGCTAATTTGCACAATGGCTACGGTGAAAAACAACACTTTCTTATTTTAGGAACTACACTAATTCGCACTGTGGTGACGCTGAGAAATTCAGACTTTATAGACATTCAAGTTACTATGGGATTTGAATCCAGTAAATCCAAGTGTTTTTTTGCACATTATCAAATACAGAAAGAACTATTGGTGGTAAACAATGTTTTGTCTTATATAGATCTTTCCATCATTTTCTGACTTTTACACCATTTAATAAAAAAGTAAAAAACATTCAGCAGGGCACATTCTGCCTCAAGTCCACTTAGTTTCTTCCTTGACCTACCTCCATCTTCTGTACTTGAAAGTGATGTAGATAGTTTGTTTTTTAATGCAGTAGGGCAAAAGTATGCTGGTGGAGTGCAAAAGCACGCGTCCGGACGCATGCTTTTAGCACCCCCTATTTGGAAAGTGCTAAAACTTTTGGAAAGTCTTTGGGTGCAAAGTCTTTGGAAAGTCTTTGAGTGCCGGAAAGTGCCGGTGTCCGGGTGTCTTTGCGTCGCGTTTATTTGTAACCCACCAGCATACTTTTGCCCAGTACCTAATTCGTGTGCTCTCTTTCTTTATCCTGCATTCAACGCGTTCTCGTGATTCATGCAATCCATTGGACCAACCAAAGACGAGAAAATCCCTGTCCAAACAAATGTCAGAATCATTCACTGTATACATCTTCGAAGTCTTCTTCACATCCTCAATATCCTTAAATAATGCAATGAACATGTTTATAGCTAAATTTACCTTAACATGCCCACATACTCCACCATTGTCTCTCATTGCAGTAGATATTTCTTGGATCAGCTTCGTTTTCGCCAAAATAATTGTTGTATTATCCATAGCGTGCGAGTAAAGCTGATAGAGAGGAGGCAGAGGTAGTTCGACTATCTTGCTCTTCCGGTGATAATATTCATAGCACAAGAACCACACCCCACTCTTTCTGAGTTACACAACTATATGACCTTCAAAGAGTAGAGAACCAATATCATAATGAAAAGAATGAAACCTGCTCATTATGGAGCTCGATGGCTCCATATCCTGCACATCTGAAATACAAAGCCCTGGAAGCAAAAAAGTACCAATTAGAGCAATGGAAATTACAATAAAGAAAGGAAAGACAATAAATTTATCCACAATAACACATAGCTAACACTCTCGAGCCTAACTCACCCATACCCCTCGCCTTTATCTATATAGGTTAATAATGGTTCTTTTATGTTACTTATAGAATACATAATTGCTTTGAAGTCTGCTATAAAATACATCGTTGCTTTTTTTTTTTTTACTTAAATGAAATTTATGTTCTTTCCTCTTCTTAGTTTAAATTACATTCTATAAGTAACATAAAAGAACCATTATTAACCTATATAGATAAAGGCGAGGGGTATGGGTGAGTTAGGCTCGAGAGTGTTAGCTATGTGTTAACCCACGGTTGCATGATAAAGCCAAAGAGACCACATAATAAAATATTAGCAACTTTAGCCAAGAAATTAATTGAAAACATTGTTTGACCTTAAAGTCATAGCATTTTGGTGATTTAATGGCTCCGGATTATATTTACTATTGTCATGTTAGGATTGCAACATTGGATTGTGAATTCTTTGACTTAGCATGGTGGCTTGTTATTAACCTTGGTTGACATTGGGATTCCATGGTAGAATATTATGGAATATGCTCTATTTTTTTAAGTATTTGAAATGCTCTGTGATATAGTCCTTTGGGGCCGGAGTCTAGGTGCGATGGTCTAGACTCACGGTTATTGCATAGTTGACATGTTAATGGTAGTGTATACTTGGACATTGGGCGTTGACACCCTTGGGTATAACGTTATTGCACAGTATAAGTGGTCCTCCAATGTTGGACGCAGCGTGGAAGGGTGTGTACACACGAGGTTACCCCGCTTCTATGCCGCTGGCCTGATCAACCGAGTTGGCCAATGCTCAGACCCAGAGGAATATTGGTTGTAATTCTATGTTGTTATGATTGCTTTGCTTTGTTAGTGTTTTTAGTGTCTCTGAGTTGATTCGCAATGGTTTGTTTTATAATGTAAAGGATCATGGATATTATTTTGGCATGGCTGGATTATTTCATTAACTTGGATTGTAGGGCTGAGCCTATGGTAAGATTGACAAGAATTGCTCTTTTGATTCTTGCATTGTGCATTGTTTATCTTTGATGCTTAGACATTCGCTAGTGCCTGACCCCCACTTAGTCCTTGTGACTAACCCCATTGTTAATGGTGTAAGCAAATGAGAAAGAGGCTCCGGAGTGTAGCTGAGCTACGAAGAGACGCGAGTAGTGTTTGAGGCAGAGTTAACATCATTTAGGCTTTGGCAATAGAAGAACCGATTTGAAACAATAATAGTAAATTTGATGTGTGATATATTAATATACCTTCATAATAATTGTGGGAAGTATTTTTTGGGATCTTGGGTTATTACCGAATAAAGATTAAATTCTTTACCTATATGTCAAGGTTTTGTTTTAAGTTATGCATGAACTAGTATCTTAAGTTTCTAGGCTTAAGTAATACCAATAGTCAAGAATGATGGGATCTCCAGTTACCTAAGAAGGTTAACTGGCTAGGCCCATCACAGTCCCTATTTATAGGTTTACCATTTTCTAGGGTTTCTTAGGGGGATTTTCATGTTGTCTAACTATTAGAATCAATTAGATAAGTAGGGTCTAAACATTCTAGTCATTGGGAGGTTTCAATCTCACTACTCACAGCATGCGCCAGGAAGGGTTCTGACTTGGTCAGCAGGTGTTCTCACACATGGTGTGAGTACTCGACTAGAAATGACTACTGTTTTGTTCTTTTTACTCATTTTTAGCAAGTTCTATATAGCAACCCTACCTAATTGGGGTCCAAGGAGTCGGATTTGACCAATAGATTGGCCAAATTCACAACATAACTTGGTCAACATGGTTCCAGTTTGATCCAGTACTCACATCATGCTCCAGGAAGGGTTTTGACTTGGTCGAAAGGTGTTCTCACGCATGGTGTGAGTACTCAGTAGGGATAGGTTCAATACTTCATACGTTTTATATGCAATACGTATGATAAGTATGATACGACATATTTTTGAAGTATAATATGTTAAAAATACGGCAAAAAACAAATCGGCACCGAAAAAATTTCACGTACGCGAAAGAGTAGAAACTGCGTACGTGAAACTGCCTTCGCGTACGCGAAACAGTTAAAATAGCGTACGCAAAAATCCGCCTATTTTGCGTACACTGTTTTAACTATTTCGCGTATGCGAAGATAGTTTCGCGTACACAAAACAGTTGAAACAACATACGCGAAACAGGCAAACTTTTCACGTATGTTGTTTTGACTGTTTCGCGTATGCGAAGGCAGTTTTGCGTACGCGGTTTCTACTCTTTCGCGTACGCGAAGTTTTGTGAAGCATTTTAGGGCATTTTGAGCATTAAAAAGATAAATTGCGTAGCTGTTTGATATGTTTTGTGCACCTGCAATATAATATATAAGAAAAACTCATTTAACCTAATTTTCACCTCGAACGTCGACCACCTGGTTGAGTTAAATATACTCCCTGGGAAACGGTCTTCCTTTGAGGTGTGGGATATTGTGTCCGGTCTTGACGTCAAATTCTGCAAAGCGAGTTTTCTCCTTCCCAGTGTTTTCTGACCTCGGGTTCCCACCCTGCCTCATCCTTAGAGACCTATAGGTTCTTGTCCCCCCACCTCATTGACTCGAATGAAACGTCGACGTAACATATGCGTAGTGAGCTTGCTCCTTCGCACATAAACACGTCTTCCTTTAGTTCGTGCAATTGAGGAGTCTGTTGGAACAGAAGTAGTAGCCAGTGGCAGCAAGCAACCAATGACAACCGCTCATGCATCCACATCAAGGGCTGGTGGCGGTAATGCAAGATCTGCTAAAGGCAGTGGTGCCATGCATGGTCGCAGTCGGTCGTCCACGAGGGCTACAGGACCATGCAGCGGTCGTTCTCGAAACTTGGGCGGTCGGCAAAGAGGCCCGGAGTGGGAGTTTGTGAAGAGTTTGGTGAGAATGAGTGGGAATGTATTTTTTGCGAATACTCGTCTATAAATGGATTTGCCACACGAATACGAGCTCATTTTTTACGAGAAACCTCAGTCGGTGTCCAAACTTGTTTTGCATCTCCTGATTTATGAAAAGATGCAGTGGAAAGGTTGTCTCCACTAAATGCGATGCGCAAAACGAAGAACACTAGCAGAAGAACTCATGCAAGAGACGGAGAAGAGCAAGTCGAAGACGAAACCAATTACATCACCCCTCCTGCTGTTGCTGCTCCCTTGTACCAAGCAGAGGGTGGATTAGGGTCAGTTGGTGTACGCACGGGTGAGAAAAGAGTGGTTGAAACAATTGAAATAGTGGGAAGACAGACCAAGCAATAAAGGGTCGATCAATGTTTAACGTCAGAGCAATTAAAAAAGGCACAGCTGAAAGTCGTGGAGGCATTCTTGTATGTCGGACTCTCTCCACATGTATTGGAGCACAAAGCAATGAAAGAAGTTTTCCAAGAAGTTTCCAAAGCAGGACCAACGTTCAGGTTGCCTTCTTACAAGCATGCAACAACAAGATGGTCGATGAAATACATGGGAAAATGGTCGAGAGGGTAGAGATGAAGTTGTGCCGAGTGACTGAAAGTAGGCCAGGATCACTAGTAACCGAAGGTTGGAGCAACGTAAATAAGGACCACCTCATAAACTACATGATTGTATATCCAGGTGGCGAAGTGTTCTTGAAAATTGTGGAAACCAAAACTGAGCAACTTCGGACCAAAGAGAAATTTTCAGGTCGTAATGGATAACGCATCTAATTTTAAGCTGGCAGGTGCAATGTTAGAGTTAGAATTCCCAGGGTTGCATGCCACCAACTGTCAGTGCTATGGTCTGAACCTGGTTCAAAGAGCCTATTCAGAAAGCGCGGTGTTTGGTGAAGTTCATCACCACAAAGCTGGCAGTATATGCCATCTACAAGTCTTTGCGTTTCAAATCCCTAGCACTCATGAATCCTGGGCAAACCACGCTTTGGAACCAATTACATTTGTCTTGAAAGAGTGCTAAGGTGTCGTGATTGGATTATCTCCATCTTTAATCACACTGAAGTTTTTGAATGGGAGAGAAGACAAAAGGGCAAGAATGCATTCAAACACCGTCAACAAGCCAGTGCCCTCGAGGATATGATTGGGCGGGAGACATTTTGGAGAGGCATACAGAATGTTGTGAGATGCATGTAACCTATATGTCATGCCATCAAAACCCTAGATTCTTCGGAGGCAAGCACTGGCAAGGTTTGGAGATGCTGGCACTCAATTCAATCTTTCTTGCAACGTGATGGGCCCAATGCACCCTTAAATAATGCGAAGCGCACATTACTCCTGAAGGAACTTACTGCACGGTGGAAGAAGCCATACAATAACCTTCATGGCGCTGCTCATGCATTACACCCGCACAACCATGACATGGACCAGCATACAAACAAGGAAGTAATGGGTTCGTTGAAGAAAGTTGCAAAACTCTACTATCCTAATGGGTCAGACTACAAGATGTTTATTGCCAAGCTAACTGAGTATCAAAACCTAAGTGGAAGATGGGCAGATGAAGAACTTCATGATGCATTGGAGAGTCATAAGAAAGAGCACAATATGGAGTCCTATGCATGGTGGCAAGCCCATGGGCAAGTGACCGATATGTTATAGGCCCTAGCAATGACAATCCTCTCCTTGGTATCGTCAAATAGTGCGAGCGAGAGGAATTGGAGTTCTTATAAGTACATACACAATGTCACTCGAAATTGTCTGTTACATAAGAAAGTTGACAAACTTGTGTATAGCTTCTCAAATTGGTGACTCTTGAATCGCAACAGTGGGGCAGCAGCAGATAAGCTACAATTTCCTTTCTTGGATGTAGATTCTGAAGTGGACGAGGAGGTGTAGATTCTGAAGTGGACGATGCCGCAATTCATGCCGACGAGGATATCCGGCGCACCCATTTCATTGACGACGAAGATGACGTCGAAGAACTCATATTCACTGATGACTCAGATGACAATACAGAAGAGGAATCCGACACAGAGAGAGCAGGTCCCGTCAATACGAGAATGCCAGTGGAGGACTTAACTACACAGAATGAAGTGTTCCTCTTCATTACTACTGACAGTACCAAACAGATAACGTGGAAAAAGAAACACGTCGAGCGGACGAGGCACTAAGGGAAGGGGTCATAGGAGGTTGAACCTAGGCGACACTACAGAGGAGGTCGAAACAGATGATGATGATGCAGACACTGAGAACGATGATGAATGAGCATCTATCTACCTGTAATTTCATTGTTTTGTTAAATGGAATATAAGTTTTACTATTTCAAGAAGTCTCTCATTGTTTGTTTTGTTGTTATTCGTGTTTTTTACTATGTTCATTTGTCAATCTTTGTGCCCTGAGAACCCTCCCTCTGTCATCATGATCTCGACTTCTGTTTCATGTCTGCCCCTTCGCATGGTATAGAATCTTGCCTAGAAGTAATCTTTGCACGTGAAGTGGCCAAACAGGCACGGACCATTCAAGAGGATGATGAATAGGAGGAGGGTTCACAGGGCACACGATGGACTTTTAAATTCTGAACCTTGCTTTCTCCTAGGGGACCATCTCAGGTTTCAAGTTGTGGCAGGGTCGCTGTTTGGTGTGAAATGGCACAGCGGCACCATTTCACACTCAAATGGCACAGCTGCGCCATTTCACATCAAATAGCTACCATGTCACAACTTCGAAATAGAGGTTGTCAACTAATTCCAAGTTGTAGTGCCTCTTAAACGTCTACATCAATTGCGGTAGTTCTATGTGTATCAAAAATACGGCAGACATCCACAAATGATGGAGACGCTCAAGAAGTATTACAGCTTACAATTAGATGACAAACTTCATTTCAAAGTTGTGGCAGGACATGTTTGGTGTGAAATGGCATTTCACAGGGCACACGATGGACTTTTAAATATCGGGTCACCGACTTTTGTCTCAACTGGGTGCTTATTTTTGTCATAGAAATGCTTAATCTTTGGCCATCGGTTGCAGTCAGAGTGTGATGTGCAGCACAACTCCAATGTATTGAACTGATATACAGTCCTATATATCAGAGTTACACATCATTACACTGCAATGAATGGTCAAAGATTAAGCATCTCTATGAGCTTGAACAAGCACCCAAAAAGGAAAATGCTCATGTGCGGCAGTTTGGTTTCCTGAGATGTGTCTAGCATATCAGTTTCCAAATGGAAGCCTCTCATTAGTGTCTCTCATTGTTTGTTTTGTTGTTATTCGTGTTTTTTACTCAGTTCATTTATCAACCTCATTGCCCTGAGAACCATCCCCCTGTCATCACCGTCTCGACTTCCATTTTCTGTTTGTCCCTTCGCGTGCTATAGAGTCTTGCTGAGAAGTGATCTTTGCACGTGAAGGGGCCAAACAGGCACGGACCATTCAAGACGACGATGATCAAGACGAGGGTTCACAGGGCACACGATCCATGATGGCAAGGTAATTCGAGTAGACTATGAATCGGAATAGGGTTCATCGACCTCAGTGCCCTGAGAACCCTCCCCTACCTTCGCCGTCTCGAATTCCGTTTCCTGTTTGTCCCTTCGCGTGCTATACATTAGAGGTTTGATGGGATCACATAAGGGCCCTAACTCGATGCCAGCTCAAAAAACGCGTAGCCAATACCTAATTCGGCATGTACAGGCTTTTTTAGCCAGGCCTGGAACTATGGGGGCAGGTGTCGTTCACTCGCAGGTTCGGAAAGATCCGAACGTTTTTTAGTTTCAGGGTTGGTGGGTTGGTGGGTTGGGGGGAATTATTGCAACTCCATCCCGCCCTCTTTTACCGCCGAAACTTTTGTATTTTTCCCCTATCTATAAAAACTCTGTCTTCCTCTCTCGTGCTTTTTGTTATCGCCATTCGCAACTTGTTCGAACTCTACGCCCATGTATTCTTCACAAGCTCCGTGATCATTTAGCATTTGATGTTTTTCTAACCTCTTCTTTTTTTCCTTTCAGATGTCAATTAGTTCAATCGCAATTGAAAACGATTGGGGATGCTTCAATGTTTTCATTGGTAGATTCGTTACTCTCCAACCTGCTACACGGGTGATTTTTGAGTGAAGCAAAGTAGGAGGAATGATATTTCTGCGCATTGGAGGGCCATAGTCGTCAGATCAAATTTCACTGAACTTTTTCTGAACTGCAGGTGAATTGTGGATAAATTTATTGTCTTTCCTTTCTTTATTGTAATTTCCATTGCTCTAATTGGTACTTTTTTGCTTCCAGGGCTTTGTATTTCAGATGTGCAGGATATGGAGCCATCGAGCTCCATAATGAGCAGGTTTCATTCTTTTCATTATGATATTGGTTCTCTACTCTTTGAAGGTCATATAGTTGTGTAACTCAGAAAGAGTGGGGTGTGGTTCTTGTGCTATGAATATTATCACCGGAAGAGCAAGATAGTCGAACTACCTCTGCCTCCTCTCTATCAGCTTTACTCGCACGCTATGGATAATACAACAATTATTTTGGCGAAAACGAAGCTGATCCAAGAAATATCTACTGCAATGAGAGACAATGGTGGAGTATGTGGGCATGTTAAGGTAAATTTAGCTATAAACATGTTCATTGCATTATTTAAGGATATTGAGGATGTGAAGAAGACTTCGAAGATGTATACAGTGAATGATTCTGACATTTGTTTGGACAGGATTTTCTGTGCTGGTTGGTCCAGTAGATTGCATGAATCTGTCGAGAACGTTGAATGCAGGATAAAGAAAGAGAGCACACGAATTAGGTACTGGGCAAAAGTATGCTGGTGGGTTACAAATAAACGCGACGCAGCACCCAGCACCCAGCACTTTCCAGCACCCAGCACTTTCCAGCACTTTGCACCCAACACTTTCCAGCAGTTTTTAGCACTTTCCAGCAGGGGTGCTAAAAGCATGCGTCCGGACGCGTGCTTTTGCACTCCACCAGCATACTTTTGCCCTACTGCATTAAAAAACAAACTATCTACATCACTTTCAAGTACAGAAGATGGAGGTAGGTCAAGGAAGAAACTAAGTGGACTTGAGGCAGAATGTGCCCTGCTGAATGTTTTTTACTTTTTTATTAAATGGTGTAAAAGTCAGAAAATGATGGAAAGATCTATATAAGACAAAACATTGTTTACCACCAATAGTTCTTTCTGTATTTGATAATGTGCAAAAAAACACTTGGATTTACTGGATTCAAATCCCATAGTAACTTGAATGTCTATAAAGTCTGAATTTCTCAGCGTCACCACAGTGCGAATTAGTGTAGTTCCTAAAATAAGAAAGTGTTGTTTTTCACCGTAGCCATTGTGCAAATTAGCGTAGAACATATGAAAGTGTTATTTTTGCACCGTCGCCACGGTGCGAAATTGTGAAGATCATAAAATATGAAAGTGTTATTTTCGCACCGTAGCCACGGTGCAAATTAGAGAAGATCACCGATCTTTACAACTCCATTACATGTCTTTTGTGGATATTGGTCAGCTCTTCTTCAGTTCCATTGACTTCCCTCCGGTTATTGTATAAGGTCCCCTACTGGATGATGCAAAATTGGCTCTTGCACAATTTATGCAGGTGCCTATTTCACACCGTGGCTACGGTGCGAAATCAGCTCTACAACAATTTATAGACGTGCCTATTTCGCATTGTGGCTATGGTGTGAAATTGGCTCTTCCACAATTGCTGGGAGGCCCTACTTTGCACCGTGGCCACGGTGCGAAATTGACTCTTCCACAACTTATGGAAGTGCCTATTTTCAAGACCGTGGGTAATGATCTTAGCCAGGCACTTCCATAATTTATAGAAGTGCCTATTTCGCACCGTGGCCACGGTGCGAAATAGACACTTCCATAAATTGTGGAAGAGCCAATTTCGCACCGTAGCCACGGTGCAATGTTTTTTTCCCAGTGGCTACGGTGCAAATTAGGACCTCCCAACAAGTGTGAAAGTGCCTATTTCGCACCATAGCCATGGTGCAATTTTTTTAATTTTTTTTTTGATTTTTTTTTCGCAAAAAAAAAAATCCAAAAAAAAAAAAAAATAAAAATAAAAAAAAATTGCACCGTGGCCACGGGTGAAATAGGCACTTCCATAAATTCTGGAAGTGCCAATTTTGCACCGTGGCTACGGTGCAAAAATAATAAAAAAAAAATCGCACCGTGGCCACAATGCGAAATTGGCTCTTCCACACTTGTTGGGAGGCCCTAAATTGCACCATAGCCAGGTGCAGAAAAAATAAAATAAAATAAAATTGCACCGTGGCTACGGTGCGAATTAGGGCCTCCCAGCAATTGTGAAAGAGCCAATTTTGCACCGTGGCCATGGTGCGAAATAGCCTCTTCCATAGATCGTGGAAGTGCCTATTTCGCACTCGAAATAGGCACTTCCACGATCTATGGAAGAGGCTATTTCGCACCATGGCCACGGTGCAAAATTGGCTCTTTCACAATTGCTGGGAGGCCCTAATTCGCACCGTAGCCATAGTGCGGTAAAAAAATCATGGCCATGGTGCGAAATTGGGTTGTTATCCTTCGGTATTCCATATTCCCAAATACCCGTCCTCATGTGCAAACCAAAGACCATGGACTTGAAGTATATGGATGTAATAAGTAACATTACATTCTCCCCATTCTTCTATAAATGACTTAGTGAAATCAATAACTATTGATACCAACATTATCACACAACTTTTGCATGCCCTCGAGACTTTGATTCTTTCCTAATTCACTTAGAACCTGATCGATTACAGTTTTCCTTAAGCGATTGGCCCATGGAAGCTTCAACATTTCTATAACATCATCCTTAGTAACTAATTTCTTCAATTCTCTTCTTCTTCTCGGTCATACTTGGATCCACGAGTTTTTTTTTATGGCTGTGATCTTTCTTTGTGAGCCACCTCCTCCCGGAGCAAGGACATTTACATCCTTCAAATTCATTTTCCTCTCCCTAACACCCAATGGTGTCATCTTCAATCTCTTCAATCTCTTTTGAAGATTATTGTTATCTTCTAAAACTATCTTCAATCCACGCTTTAGTCCATCCACCTCCATAAGCAATTTCTGGTTTGATGCCTCTAATTCTTCTGCACGCTTACTTCTTGTGGACAAGTAACTATTATAATGATGAAGATAATTACAACCATTTAACACTTTGCAATGAAATCCATACAACTTATTGTACATTGCTTGCAAATTCTGATTAGAATTATCAGAAATCATATTGTTACAATATCCAAGTAAGTCTTGCTGGCCTTTACAAGCAAAATGAATAAGCCCTGATGCTAAGCGAAATTCAGGTGTTTTTTTTGTAATACGATCAACAGGATACAATTTTCCACGAGCCCAAATATCTATGTTCATAGCTCCTAAACTACGGAGAGCATTCTCGTCAATGTCCTCCTTCCGATTGAATCTATTCTTGTAAGGTAAGCAATTCTTTGGCACCTCCACTCGGAATTGTCCAACCTTGCCTTGAAATGTAAGAAAACAATGAGAAAAAATTATGAAATCTTCCCCATTTGAATGAAGCTTCTTACCTCAGCCATGGTTCTACAAGTTTCTCACTTCCGACAATTTCGGCGACCAAACTGATGTGATTCTTTGCCAAAATCAGAGGTAAAATGGAGCTTTGCGCTCGGATTGTGGCAAAGAAATGTATCAAATCAGATTTAAACATCGTCCCCCAAATTTTGGCACTCGATTTGAAGTTTCTTTGACAAATCCCGCCCTGAAGCTAGTCGCACGAACCTAAAGCGGTCGTGAGATACTACAATCTTAAAAATGATTACATGCCTAACCTACCCAACCACCTGCCATAATTAGGTTTACCAGCTTTGGGGGGCACTTTTTGCCCAAGCCTGTAGGCTCGGCATAGGTTTGGAATCAAATTTGGGAATGGCTTGGAGGGCCCTTAGCTGATCCCAGCAAACCTCTAATGGAATCTTGCTGAGAAGTAATCTTTGTACGTGAAGGGGCCAAACAGGCACGGACCATTCAAGAAGATGAAGAGTAGGAAGAGGGTTCATAGGGCACACGATCCATGATGGCAAGGTAATTTGAGAAGACTATGAATCGGAATAGGGTTCATCGACCTCAGTGCCCTGAGAACCTTCCCCCTACCTTCACCGCCTCGAATTTCGTTTCTTGTTTGTCCCTTCGCGTGCTATAGAATCTTGTTGAGAAGTAATCTTTGTGCGTGAAGGGCCAGACAGGGATAGACCATTCAAGAAGATGAAGAGTAGGAGGAAGGTTCACAAGGCACCCAATCCACGATGGCAAGGTAATTCAAGAAGACTACGAATCGGAATAGGGTTCATTGACCTCAGTGCCCTGAGAACCTTCCCCCTACCTTCACCATCTCGAATTCTGTTTCCTGTTTGTCCCTTCGCGTGCTATAGAACTGAGAAGTAATCTTTGCATACGAAGGGGCCAAACAGGGATGGACCATTTAAGAAGATGAAGAGTAGGAGGAAGGTTCACAGGGCACATGATCCATGATGGCAAGGTAATTCGAGAAGACTATGAATCGGAATAGGGTTCGTCGACCACAATGCCTTGAGAACTCTCCCCCTCTCATCACCGTCTCGACTTCTGTTTCCTGTTTGTCCCTTCGCGTGCTTCAGAATCTTGCTGGGAAGTAATCTTTGCACGTGAAGGGGTCAAACAGGCACGAACCATTCAAGAAGATGATGAACTTGAGAAGAGTTCACAAGGCATGTGATCCACAGATAGGGGGTTGATCAAGAACATTGATCTTGGTGTCTCGAGAACCCTCAGCCTATCATCACCATGTTGACTTCCATTATTGTTCGTCCCTTCGCGTGCTACAAAAGTGAAGGGTCCAAACAGGGACGGACCATTCAAAATGATGATGAGAGATAAAGAGTTCACGAGGCAGATGATCCATGTCTCGAGAGGCTGTTGAGTGAAAGGATTGCAAATTCACAATCTTTTCTTCTCCGCTTCTCTGAGCGATGATGCCTACGAAAGTGACTAGACAACATCAACTCAGAGAGGCGGGGAAGAAAAGATTGGGAATTCGCAATCCTTGTACCCGTAGAATGACAGGGTAGAATAGAGTGCCAGAAGAACAGAGTGGTAGAAGAATTTGTTACCTTCGTGTGAAGCCTGACGACAACTTGAAGAGTGACGTGTCCCCCGATTTCAAGTCATAGTGATGCTAGAGTTTCTCCATCAATTGCTGATGTAAGTCTTTGCTCTTACGCAAGAATGAAGGCTTACAACATTCGTTGATGGAGAAGCTCATGCAACACTCTGGCTTGAAATTGCGGAACGTCATCACCCTTCAAGTTATAGCAAAATCCACATGGAACTTCCACCCTCAGATGGATCAAGATTTCCAGTGCCTCGATATTGGCATCTCAGCATGCCATGGAACCTGACATATGTTCAGGCGACACCGACATGGAGGGACGGCCAATATAGAGGCGTTGGAAAACTCAATTCATGAAGGGAGGTAACATGATTTTCTAGTTCTGTTCACTCACCGCTCTAATAATGAGTGCGTGGACATCCCTTGATTTGGAGTCATAGTGCTGCTAGATTGTCTCCCTCAGTCACGCGATTGACAAAGATGCTCACACATGCACGCATTCCTCCAATTAAGAGTCATAGTGCTGTTGCTAGAGTGTCCAAATTGACCATGTCCAAATTGGGAGACGTCAACGCACTTGTGGTTGTAGCAGCCTCGACATGGAAAACTTCTACCTTTAGAAGGAACAAGGTCTCCCCCGCCTTGATTACAGTGTCTCTCTATGTAATGCAGCTTATCAAATAACTAAGCAACATTGACCTAGAGAGAGCACTTAAAGGAGGTTGTGGAAAGCTCGCTCTTTCTAAAGGTGGTAACAAGACTTTCTGGAGCTCTCAATCCCTACCTCGTAAAAATGTAGACTAGTCAATTGATTGAGACAACAAACAAGGTTCGCTATAATTTAAATCTGGTAGTCATATTCCTTTCATTCAATGCAATTAAAATCTCTCTTTCATTAAACAATATCATCGTCATTGCCCGTGTTATGACCAAAAACATTTGCAAGGTCATCCTCAAAAACACTTTTGGTGGCTGGTGCCATGCCTTCATTAATGTCCAAGTCATTATTCCTCCAGTAATCCATCTCTGTTAAGTTTCGAAACGTGTGAGCAAACCCATCATGCCTGCGGGCAACCAATTTTGGTAATGGAGGCATGAGTCTAGTCATGTTGAATATGGCGTATTGCAGGTCAGGCATAATATATCCGTCCGATGTTGGACACAACCTACTTTGTTGCATACTCTCTAGCAAGCATTTCATGTGGATTCGATGGCCACACCCTAAAGTGTACCAGCCAGACTGGGTCAGGTCGTCACTACAAAATGCACAAAGTCTATAGGCCATCGATCTCAATGAGTCCCATTGACGCTCATACATGCAGGGCACCGGGATAGGGTGACAGGTGCTCTCATCCATCATCCTGAATGAATCTGTGTCCAATGATCTTGTCAGACAAATTAGGTGCTCGTTGTTTATGATCATTGCATGCAATTCCCGATCCCTTCCCTGCAATTGCTGTTTAATGTTATCCAGCTCTGCTGCCATCAAGTCATAACCATTTGCCTTTTACTTCTGTCAAACGTTCTCCTCAGTCAAAGCAATGTTTCGCCCTCTTTCATTCTCTAATTGGGCTTTCAGTGCCGTCATTTCATCGACGAGACCAGCAGAAGCTACTCCTGCCACTTCCAACAACTGAATTGCATTCGGCAATAGGTATGTGACTAGTAACGGTGCCCAGCGTTGCTGGGAGAAGTTGATAACTTGTAAATGATAACCTTGTGGATTCACTTTAGAAAGATGACGTCATTGATTTGTTTACATTTAATCTTAATGCATGGTAGCATATTGGTCTTTCGAAGCAATGTTATATGCAACTCCCACTCTTTAATGTCTTCTCACTGGCATGTTAGACCAATAGGCAATATCTCATGGCCAAGACATAAGGCAAGGCTATAAGGAATTTATGCGCATAGGAATTCCTCACTATCGCATAAGTTCAATTGTTTAAAGGTGGTAGCTCTAAGTTTAGTTGTTTAAAGGTGGTTGCAGAGCTATAGGCAGTTGTTGACTATTGCAATATTCTAGAACTTGGTTCCATATTAGGGCATGACATAAAGATTGAATAAACCCCATTGAGTTATGCCTTGAATTAGAATTACTTTCTAGGAGAAATAATAATCAAATTTACTTTGAAACTTTCAGAAAGAATATTGAACCCATTAATTCGAATTGAGCTTGATAATCTATGGAAATTTATGGGATTTTAAACTTACAATTGCCAAAGGAGCAATGCTCCACAATATTGCTTGAGCTAAAGAAAGACTATAACACATTTGTTTGATCTAAAGATACATTGCACTTAAGCTCTTTTCATATGAGTGCAATATGAAAGTCCTTGTAGACATGGGAGGAAAGATGAAGCATATTTAATTACATTTCAACATTCAATGTGGTAAATTGATCAATGTGGTAAATATAATCATCAACGTGCAAATAAGTAAATGGGTATTTATTTAATCTTCGGTCACAACATTGGTAATTGAGAATTATATGGAGCAAAACCGTGGTGGATTCCACTATGCTACTGGTTAAATATATAATGGCAGCGCATGTTTTGCACTTGCCAGATCATTTTATCTTCTGTTTTGTGCCCACAATAAAATTAGGAGCCCAACAAATCAGGATCTCTTAGAATAGAGAATAGTCATAATATCTCTATAATCAACAAATGTCCTGCGTACCTAGAATAGGAAGCAAGCTTCTATCATCCTTGCAACATCAACAAATAACAGCACTTACAACAACCTAGAAAGCAAGCTTCTATCATCCTTGCAATAAATAACAGCACTTGCAACAACGTTTAAAGTTAGAAATTGAGGATTGATTCAGGGATTTAGCTTTTGCAGCATGGCTTGGAGCAAAATCGTGGTGGATTCCACTATGCTACTAGTTAAATGGATAATGGCACCGTATGTTTTGCACTTGCCAAACCAGTTTATCTTCTATTTTGTGCCCACAATAAAATTAGGAGTCCAACAAATCAGGATCTCTTAGAATAGAGAATAGTCATAATAGCTCCATAATCAATAAATGTCCTGCGTACCTAGAATAGGAAGCAAGGTTCTATCATCCTTGCAACAACAACAAATAACAACACTTACAAAATTGTACAAAGTTGAAAATGAGGATTGATTCAGGGATTTAGCTTTTGCAACATGGTCGTCATATCTAAAAAACGAACGATCATCAAATATAATATCTATAGAATAAAAAAACAAACAAACAAAAAAGGAAACAAACAAAAAACAAACAAAAAATGGCTCCATACTGATTCATTTGCAGGAGATTTGCTCAATCAAGCTTCTTTACAATAGAAGGGAATGTTCTAGACAGAGGGAAGGATTTTACTCCAAGCTTCTTTACAATAGAAGGGAATGTTCTAGACAGAGGGAAGGATTTTACTCAGAAGACGGATCAAACTCTTATTGTCTTAAAATTTTGAGAGCTTTAAGCTTTAAATCACGCATCTGCTAATACATTAAATTAACATGCTTTGAAAACTAAAAAAAAAAGGGGAAGAAAAAGGAACTTACTGCTCAGTAGAAGCAAGATATCAAGCTTGGGTTAACAATATGAATATACAGAGCCCATATTCGAATAGCCCTGCAAATCGGTGTGCTAATACAGCAAATTAACATGCTTTGAAAACTAAAAAAAAGGGGGAAGGAAAAGGGACTTACTGCTCAGTAGAAGCAAGATATCAAGCTTGGTTTAACAATATGAATATACAGAGCCCACATTCGAAGAGCCCTGCAAATCGGTGGAGCACAATAGCAAATCGGTGGAGCATAACAACAAATAAAATATCAATAACGTACCTAAGAAACCAGCGTTATGGTAGGACACAGCTTCAAAATTTTCGACTGCCTCAGTTTTGCTGCCCCAGTCCCACTCGCTCCAGACCTGATGCTCCAGACCCGCTGCTGCTGCTGACCACACACCCTACCCTGCACTATGATTCAGCAGAAGTCTAGTGCTCTGCTTTGATGCTCACGGCATAGGGTTGCTGTTTCTTTTTTGCCCTAATCCCTTCTTTTCAAGCTTTTCTTCATTTCCCTTTTTATACATTTTCTGAATCCGGCAGATCCTTTGTTACCATCTCAGGCAATGAGAAAGGTGTGCAATAATAACGATGCTCAGCATTGTTGAGCTTTACTTAGAAACTTGTAGATGATACGCATGCATGAATTGTTGCGCTTTACTTAGAAACATGTAGATAATACACACACATGCACCTACTGTCTACATCGCACACACCTAAAACTGCAGCAAATCTAAACCTTAAGCCTAACATCATCAAAGTTTGACCATTGGGTCACTTTCATTGAAAACACGCACAGTCAAACATTTCTTGAAAAAAAAATATGAGAAATAGAGAATTCCTTCTTTTAATTTCGATCATTCTAAGAAAATCCGATATGGAAGATGGGGCATGATCGTCCAGGGGATAGCAGTTGCACATTGTGGCATACATAGGCTGTGTGTCAATATTGACTTTTGATTTATGTAGGAGCATGTGTCAATGCCTTTGGCCTAATGTAGGGCATAGGCAGTTGTCTACGTTCAAGACAAAGGAAATAATTACATATATCAACCCTAACGACGCCTTTTTATTCATATCATTTTTTCGTTATTCTTATATTATGTAATGCATATTCCATTGAGACTTTCAAGGGAATAATAGGTATTAGACACCTAATAGTTGTTTGTGTGTTAATGGGGTTCCAAAAAAGCAGAGTGAAACAATTTATATCACAACCTTGAATTGTGCGTGAGGAAATTGGGATTTGCTTGCGGTTGATTACTGTGCATTATCATTCTAAAATTGTTGGAATGGTAGAAAAGGTAGGCATTGTAGCCTTCTTGTTAGCCTTTTTCGCAGAGCATTATGATGTGCGTTAACATACATAGCTAAGCATCAGTAAGAGTACTTCGGATCAGACGCACCTAGCATTTGAAGCCTCATTTTCAAGACTTTCTTCTACAAAACTACACTTCAATGTGATTCCGCAATATGAAAGCAATTTTCGTGTATGAAAATGGTCCAAATAAAAGCTAGAATATTGTACAACACTATAGGGAGAAACAAAGACGGGGCCATTTAATTCTTCATATGAGTTGGGCCTTCAACAACTGTAACACAGCTTCACATCAAAGATTGTATGAAACATGTGTTTGTGCTTGCCAGCTTTCCAAATGAGGGGCCTTGCAAACTTATTACCTTGCCAAAAGGCTAGAAAAATGAGGGTGCAGTAGGTTGTTATTATGTAATACAACCTTTTCCCCTAGAATAAGTAATGGACATGTCCCATTTTCCTTCAAGAATAATCTAATTAGAACTGCCAATTGTACTTGTGTTTGAATTGAAAAATATGATCTGGCACACATCAGGGTTATATTGCCCAACAGAAATTGTTTGCTCTCACCATATATCATATATATTGCCCAGCAAAAATTGTTTGCTCATATTGCACCATATATTACAATATTGCCTAACAGAAAGTGTTTGCTCGTATAGCACCACATATCAAGAGAGTATCCCCTTATGAACACGTTTTAAACTTCTTCATATGCAAGGTATCGAAGTTATTATAGGCAACAACTTCAGGTATGCATCCATTTCACCACACCACAGTAAATCTCACAAAATTCATTGAACATGCGAATCATATCCTTGCTCAACCATTTACATAAAAAGATCATGTGCCGTATCAGTTTCATTCATTTTGCATCGTAATGACATCATAATAGAGTCCAGTTTTAGTAGAGGTTTAAATGCTTCAAAAGCTAACCCTTTTTTCCCGCTATACAAAACTCAACTGGACAATCAATAACATGAGGGTTAAGGCCCTTACTACTTATTTCAAGGATTTCAAGATAACGTGAAAAGCCAAGTCAGATTCCACAGGAAGAGCCCAACATATTTGAATGCATATTTACCTCCAAAGCTATGGAATCCACAACTCAACTTTTCTAAGTAGATTATAGGACCCTTATACAGGTTCCTCGGGGCTTTGCAAAAGCATGCCTCATGCTAGTCTGAAGCCTATAGAGATAAAAAAATTGTATGAACAATCTCATAAATCTACTCATGTACATTACTTATAGAAAAAATTTAGCCTAAGTTCTGCATCTTACCTGTTGGCTATGGCACAGGAACGCACCCTGGTTGATCCGAAGAATATGGGTAAAGATGAACCTAAGCGCCTCAGGGAAAACACGTACTTTTTGGCTTGGAGACTATTTTTTGCAAAGGAATGCCATTCTGCACTGTTTATAACGATGCTTAGGAGCTTTTGATTTGCCGCTTTATATTTATTGCAACAAAATCAGCTCCAAGTTCTGCGTCTTACCTGTTGTCTCTGGCACAGGAACACATCTTGTTGATCCGAAGAATATGGTAAAGATGAACCTAAGCCCCTCAAGGGAAACATGTCCTTTCTGGTTTGGAGACAATTTTTTGCAAAGGAATGCCATTCTGCACTGTTTACAAAGATGACAACGTGAAAAGCCAAGTCAGATTCCATAGGAACATTCCAACAAATTTGGATACATATTTGATTCCAAAGCTATGATATCCACAACTCAACTTTTCTAAGTATTAGAAACCCTTGCACAGGTTCCTCGGGTTTTGCAAAGCATTTCTCATGCCAGTTTGAAGCCTATAGCGATCAAAAATTTGTATGAACAATCTCATAAATCTACTCATGTACATTACTTACAGAGAAATTTTAGCCTAAATTTTGCATCTTACCTGTTGGATCTGGCACAGAAACGCATCTTGTTGATCCAAAGAATATGGTAAAGATGAACCTAAGCCCCTCAGGGGAAACATATCCTTTCTGGCTTGGAGACAATTTTTTGCAAAGGAATGCCATTCTGCACTGTTTGCAACGATGCTTGGGAGCTTCTGATCTGCCGCTTTATTTCTATTGCAACAAAATCAGATGCAAGTTTTGCATCTTACCTGTTGGCTATGGCACAGGAATATAGTAAAGATGAACCTAAGCCCCTCAGGGAAAACATGTCCTTTCTGGCTTGGAGACAATTATTTGCAAAGGAATGCCATTCTGCACTATTTACAACGATGCTTGGGAGCTTCTGATTTGCCGCTTTATATCTATTGCAACAAAATCAGATGCAACTTGTATTTTGTAGAAGCGCCATCTCCATTCACACATTGCTTACGGGCCGATCCTCTACCAATTTTCAGTTAGGTCTTTAAATCCAATCAAATCCTCGCCCTCCGATTTAGGGCTTGATACAACATATCAAAACATTATAATATAGGATAATATAAGATAGTGGGTGGTTCGTCACCCACAACGCTTTCGACATCCTCTGCGTGCTTCACCCATTTGCTACTGCCGCTGCCACTACCTGTAACGAACCTAGTGGCTTACTTTGTCTCAATATAGGATGGTGTAGATTATCTAACGACCTTGTTGATATGCGTCCACGGGTTATGCTAGTGGTGGCATTTAAAACTATAGAAATATATTAGCAAAGGTTACATAAGCAGAAGGTGTTAGATTAATGTGTATTGGACTTGTAAAATATGATAAGCATGCATTAGATTGCATGCATGTACATGCACATGTGCATGCATGCATGTGATTGCATGCACAACACTTGTCTAGCATGCATATGCATTGAGATTTACTATATATATTAGATGTGAACAAAGGAGAGGGTGTCTTGGTTTGGTGAAGGATCTTGTTTATTGTTCTCCTCTACCTATTCTCTAGAGAAGGAGAGGCTGGCCGAATTGTAGAACAATAGCAGAAATCGGAAGGCGCTTGCAGATGAGAAGGCGAGGAAATAGAAGCAAGGAAGGCAGATCCAGTCGATAGGAAGCAGAATCAATCCGAGAAACTGAGGTGGGGATTTGACGCGTTCTTGGGGATTTGATGAGTGCTTGGTCTATTGTATTGCTTGGTTATGCTTCCAGTAGAATATGTGAATTATCTCTAGGACGTTAGGGTAATTATGGTATTACCTGGAAGTTATGGTTGTTTATATGTTAAGGAAGTCATGTTCTTGAGATGTGGCGATGAGATGTTGTCACTGGGTTATGAAATATCTTGGTATGAACCTTATTGTGTTGCATTGCTCTATGGTTGTTCTTGGAAGTAAGATGCATGAGGATTCTATGATATCTCGTATTGGATCAACCTGTAAGGTTATTGGTGATATTCTATCTTGTGAAGTCATGATGGATGATGTTGCATCTTGCAAACGGCCCACCTTCGGAGGGGTGGGGTGGCCGTGAGACTCCGCATCCGTTCTAGGTGTCTAGACGGATGGCATGTTGCATTTACGGCCCACCTTCGGAGGGGTGGGGTGGTGGTAAACTCGGCTCCGCGATCGGCCAGATGGCCCTGTTGGATGAGTTGAACCTGTACGTACAGATGGAGAGAGTGGTCTCCTTGGGGTCGCAACCCAGGGATTACGCTTGGCATATGTGCATACATACAGAAGGTTGGTGTGAATGTAAACCTGCTTGTAGTCTGAGTTCTAACTAATGTAGGGTCTAGAGGAGCAGGTAAATCTATTGTCTTCTTATCTTGGATGTTATATGCTAGATTGCTTTGTGGTTGATGTTGTGAATGCTCCCAAAATGTTTCCTCCCCACTTAGTCCTTGTGGACTAACCCCCTTGTATTGTCTGTGTATGTTTAAGAGGGTATGTCCTGAGCTGAGAATGCGGTATTCAGAGGGAGAGACTGGGCATGAAGTTGCGCGAGCAGAGCGTTTTTCCGAGTCATCCTCAGTGACCTATAAGGAGGAGAATTCGGAGTGACCTGTTGAGCTATAGGAGGAGAATTCGGAGTGACCTGTTGAGCTATAGGAGGAGATCCTTGAGTGACCGTTGAGCTATAGGAGTTGTAGTATGCCAAGACTGGGAGGAGTTTGGTCTTGTATTAAATTATCTTATGAATGAGAGTATTAATATTGGGATGTATCTATAAGTCTTATGAAGAATGCGGTATTCAGAGGGAGAGACTGGGCATGAAGTTGCGCGAGCAGAGCGTTTTCCCGAGTCATCCTCAGTGACCTATAAGGAGGAGAATTCGGAGTGACCTGTTGAGCTATAGGAGGAGAATTCGGAGTGACCTGTTGAGCTATAGGAGTTGTAGTATGCCAAGACTCAGAGGAGTTTGGTCTTGTATGTAATTATCTGATCAATGGGACTATACTTTATTGAGCAAGTATACGAGTATCTTGGATGTTTAACTTAGATGTTAAACGTGTCGGTGCAACGACCTAGGCCAAGGGGCTAGGTCCGTTTCAGTGGTATCAGAGCGGAAAGTTCCGACACCTTCGAGCTGTGGGAATTAGGGGCTAAGAGTTCAAGAGGTTCTACTATAAAGTAGAATGGTTTGGTGATTGGTAAATGCACCAGCCAAGATGAGTTAAGAGGAACAAGAAACGAGCATGGGTCTAAGAAATTGATAGTATCTTAAGTTTTGATTTTGTTCTGTGCTATGTAAGCTAGAAAAGCTAATGGAATGCAGTTCATCAAGGAGCTAAACTTGGTTAAAAGTTACCGAAAATAGGATCAAATGTTAAGACGGATGTTTTCATGCAAGGCATGGACAGCGGGCCATGATAATTGTGAAGGTACGTTCCTACAAATTTCGATAACTAGTAGATTGTCTAATGGTGGACCACGTTGCCGTGTTACTTTAAAGTAGACCATGTGTAGGGAGTTGTAGTGCTTTAACAAAATCAGTGCTAGGGTTGTGAGGGCCCATGAACAGTGCTTAAAGAGGTAAACTCAAGGGTTAGGAAGTTGTTAGCTATGTTGAGTAGGTTCTTTTTGTGAGAAGTCATAGTAAATTATGTTCATAATCTTTTAGGTTCCCTTGAATTTACTTGTGTGGGTTGTATAGCCATAAGATACACAGATGGGAGATGTGATTATGTTTTATTTGTCACTCTTGGATTTGGCCACCCAAGATGTGTCATATGAATACATATCTAGTCCGAGCTAATGTAAGGTGGTTGGGGGCAGGGCCCAACCAAGCAATGTAGTGTGGTGTGTGGTCACATGTCCAGTTGGATGCTGCCTAGTGGCGTGACGTTAAAACTACTATCTATCTATCTATCTATCTATCTATCTATCTTTCCATGGTGGGCTTAGTATTTTATAGTGAGCTATTTTATGCTTAGTAGGAAAAAGTACATTAACCCTATAATGCAGATGTTTGCTACGTTAGCTTGGACATGTATAGAAAATAATTTATTTGAATTTCATTATAAGTTTAGTTCCAAACTTTATACATGCTAGTGGCAAGGTTGATGCACTTAGATGTATTTAGAGTATGTGGTAAAGTAGAGCTTAAGCCATATGTAGGTTAATGAGGAAGTTGTTGTATAATATGGAAGAGTATTGGGAATACCCATGTTCTATTGCTATTGTGGCACAAATGTGCAATTGAGAAGACTGCATCAGAACATAGCAGTGGCTCTGAGTCGCAATAAGAGATGCCCTAGTTGGCTAAAGCTTAGTCTTTTGCATTTAAAAGTAATACAAGAAGTGTTAGACCGCATTCAAGCTGTTGCACCTCAAGTAACTCATGAGGACATGAGTTGAATTTTACAAGGGGAGAATGTAACGAACCTAGTGGCTTACTTTGTCTCAATATAGGATGGTGTAGATTATCTAACGACCTTGTTGATATGCGTCCACGGGTTACGCTAGTGGTGGCATTTAAAACTATAGAAATACTAGTAACGGTGCCCAGCGTTGCTGGGCATAAGTTAAGAATGTGTAAATGATGTTCAAGAGAAGGATGAGACATCCTAAGGGATTGGTCCCAGCTCAGTATTTAAGAACCTCTAACACCTGAAATTCTAAGATAGTTTTCAAAAACATAGTGTGTTCTACTAAGCTCTTTTCTTCTGCTCCAGTCTTTAAACTCTTACAAAATAATAACGATATATAATGACAATAACATATGAATTTAACACACTTTAGACATAGTGAATGATGCTCATTGTACGTTGATTAATTTAAGTTAAAGAACTAAAAATCCAGATCCATTTGTAGAATTCTAGTCTGTATGTATAGCGATAACGAAAAAATGCTACGTCAATAAAAAAGTATGTGAAAATTGCATAGCATTTTGTACATTCAAATGTGTTATTTGATAACAAAAGAACGATTGTGGGACATACTTACAAAACCATTACATGATGAAATGGTCCATAAACGAAATTGAGATGTGAAGAGAGTCTGGAATGATGGCATTATGGGGAGAATGGAAGGTTCATATACAAAGGTTGCTAGTGGTTTATGCCATAATGATGTGCTCAATTTTCCTTTGTCGGATAATAGGAGCTACCATTAAATAATGTAATTTGGATCAAATCAAAGATTTGAAGAGTTTCTAGAATATGATGAGGTTATAGTTCTTAGGGTATTGTGCAAGTTGGATCTAGGGCAGATGGTTGGAGAGACATTGATGCTTGAACCAATTTTGAATTATACTGATTTTGATCGACCGAGATAAAGAAATAATAGTTGTGGCTGCAATTGGAGATATATTTGTTGTAAGTGTATGTACTTCTCGAGCATAAATCTTTTCAATAGGATATCTACAATATTTAAAAAATAGTTCAAATGAACTTGTCAAACATGGACATCTTGTCTTGTTTATAAGATGGGAGTCAAAAAGTTAAAATGTGCAAAGACCGCAACATATGCAGAACATGAGCTTCAAAGATAGGCAATATAGTCGAACATGGGCTTTCATAATTTGTATAACGCCTTTTTTCGTGATCCGTTGTCCTAATTATGGATGTTATTGAAGATCTTTGAATTTGTATACCAGCCATATTTGACAATACCGGAGTTGTCAACCTGTAAGGGCAACAATATCCCAACACTTCCAAAGATATGAGTGCCTATGGGTACGCGTGGAAATGCATGTTAGCAATGCACCATGCCAATTATTAGAATTTAATGGAGACTTGTTCGAAAATATCTTTAACTCTACAAGAGCAGCAAGTTTAACAGAGCATCAAAGTAGTAGGCAAGTGAGTATCGATCGGTTAAAGTATCACATCGTAACGGGTATCATATTAGGTAACAGAGTTGGAGAACCGCAAGAACATGCTTCGCTTTTCGACAATGATATAATGTCCAAATTATTATGATATACATGCCGATCTATTTCAGTCCACCTTTTCTTCATCCTTTCCTCGCACTTGAACAGAGAACTCCATGAGGACAACACAACTTCTTCGAGAAGATTTGGCGCGATATTTGGCACTCATGGCAAAAGCTTTGGGCCATGCAGATTCAATGACTTATGAGCAAGCTGCAAAAGAGATAAAAATTGGCTAAAGCCCTCGTGGAGGAAGAGTCTAGAGTCCATATGGATATTATCACATGAGGATTCTACCGGACCTTAGTTCCTACATGCCCCGCATAAAATTGTCAGATTATTCCATATCCTATTCAGCAACTTGATTATCATATGGTAACTTAATATGCTTACTCCTGTAACCTTCATATACTGCCTGTCCTTGACATGATTCAAAAGTTTGCTACCAAATTCTGTAATGAATTAAGTGCAGATCTTCTTTGCCAACAACAATTGCATTGTCCGTCTCGGACCCAGGACAATTGGACTCTCTACAATAGCAAGAACAAAACCTCCAGCATTAAATCACATTAATGAAAGAGGGATAATAGCACAAAGAACCATCCTCAATGCCCTTTTTTTGAAAGAATAATTTTCAACGAAGCATAAATCATTAACAGCAAGAGATGATGGGATCTAGAAAAGCCTTCTTTAGATCCTAAAGATTAAAGAATTACGCCAGAAAAGTGCCAAATTTACAATGAAATCCACAGTAGGTTCTGGACTTGATCCCTATAGCAGCAGAGTGCTTATTATTCACAGAGTTTGATATAGATAATTGCATGGAACCCCAGTTAGAACCCTGTTGGAAGAGGGCCAGAAGTAGACCTAATCAGATAGCTTCTATTGGATGACCCATTTGGAACTCAAATTAATTTTCCTTATTTTGAGTGATCCAGAAGTCTCCACTGGAATATCAAACATTTTCTCTAATTCGCTAGTGGAAATCATGCCTTCCATACCTTCCACAAACAAAGATGGATCCCAAAAAAATGAGGGCTAGATCCAGTTACTAATGAGCTTCAATCCATATGTTAATAGGCTTGAAGCAGAAGACATCTCTCGTTCTTTGCTATTGCGGTGCGATGGGCTTCAATCCGGCTGCTAAGGGCTTGAATATGGCAGTGATCTTGCAAAAATAGATGAAGGAGCAGAGCTTAAGAGCCCTATTCTAAAATGCAAAAATTGTGGATAAACCGTCTTCTCGGTTCTTTTGCAAATCTCTCATCTTCTGTAAACTCCAGCTTCTTAGATGCAAGCAACAACTCAGAAGTTTTCTTCCGTAAGAGGGGAATAGATGGAATAGAAAACAAAGAAAGAAGAAAAATAAGAAAGCCTAGCTTACCTCAGGAAGGACAGCGCTTCAAATTCGGCCGAGGCTTAGTCGAACGTATGCTCCACTCCTCCAAGATGCTGTCGAATGCGCATGCCATAGCATCTTTGCCCTTCGATAACCTAAAAAAGGTTTTTGGAGTGGGAACCGTTGGATCTGGTTAGGTCAATCTTGGCCGCCCGATCTAGGGCGTGATTGAACACACCAAAACATTATAATATAGGATATTAGCAAAGGTTACATAAGCAGAAGGTGTTAGATTAATGTGTATTGGACTTGTAAAATATGATAAGCATGCATTAGATTGCATGCATGTACATGCACATGTGCATGCATGCATGTGATTGCATGCACAACACTTGTCTAGCATGCATATGCATTGAGATTTACTATATATATTAGATGTGAACAAAGGAGAGGGTGTCTTGGTTTGGTGAAGGATCTTGTTTATTGTTCTCCTCTACCTATTCTCTAGAGAAGGAGAGGCTGGCCGAATTGTAGAACAATAGCAGAAATCGGAAGGCGCTTGCAGATGAGAAGGCGAGGAAATAGAAGCAAGGAAGGCAGATCCAGTCGATAGGAAGCAGAATCAATCCGAGAAACTGAGGTGGGGATTTGACGCGTGCTTGGGGATTTGATGAGTGCTTCCAGTAGAATATGTGAATTATCTCTAGGACGTTAGGGTAATTATGGTATTACCTGGAAGTTATGGTTGTTTATATGTTAAGGAAGTCATGTTCTTGCTTTGAGATGTGGCGATGAGATGTTGTCACTGGGTTATGAAATATCTTGGTATGAACCTTATTGTGTTGCATTGCTCTATGGTTGTTCTTGGAAGTAAGATGCATGAGGATTCTATGATATCTCGTATTGGATCAACCTGTAAGGTTATTGGTGATATTCTATCTTGTGAAGTCATGATGGATGATGTTGCATCTTGCAAACGGCCCACCTTCGGAGGGGTGGGGTGGCCGTGAGACTCCGCATCCGTTCTAGGTGGCTAGACAGATGGCATGTTGCATTTACGGCCCACCTTCGGAGGGGTGGGGTGGCCGTGTAACTCCGCATCCGGCCAGATGGCCTGTTGGATGAGTTGAACCCTGTACGTACAGATGGAGAGAGTGGTCTCCTTGGGGTCGCAACCCAGGGATTACGCTTGGCATATGTGCATACATACAGAAGGTTGGTGTGAATGTAAACCTGCTTGTAGTCTGAGTTCTAACTAATGCAGGGTCTAGAGGAGCAGGTAAATCTATTGTCTTCTTATCTTGGATGTTATATGCCAGATTGCTTTGTGGTTGATGTTGTGAATGCTCCCGAAATGTTTCCTCCCCACTTAGTCCTTGTGGACTAACCCCCTTGTATTGTCTGTGTATGTTTAAGAGGGTATGTCCTGAGCTGAGAATGCAGTATTCAGAGGGAGAGACTGGGCATGAAGTTGCGCGGAGCGGCGTTTTTTCCGAGTCATCCTCAGTGACCTATAAGGAGGAGAATTCGGAGTGACCTGTTGAGCTATAGGAGGAGAATTCGGAGTGACCTGTTGAGCTATAGGAGTTGTAGTATGCCAAGACTCAGAGGAGTTTGGTCTTGTACAAAATTATCTTATGAATGAGAGTATTAATATTGGGATGTATCTATAAGTCTTATGAATGTGCAACAGCCTAGTCTAAGGGGCTAGGTCCGTTTCACTACCCCGTTTCCACTTGCGGCTGTCGTAATTCACACTCTTACCTTGGACGATCTCATAATATACCTGTTTTGCAAACGTTTTAGGGAACTCGTTATTCTTTGGTAAGTGACCCTTCACCTCTACCCACCTTTCTAGGGCTTTGGCTCGTACAGCTACAATCTTGCATTCAACTGCTTTGAACTTGCCTCTCTTGTTCCGCCAATCCCTCTCAAATTGTCTCACATCTAATTCCAACTCCACCTCCTCAAATTCTACCCCGCCAGGACAATAGCCGGGTTTAGTTTCACAGGCAACTCCATGGACCTCTGTCATTGTCACATGCTCTTTCTTCAAGGCCTCTAGCATTTCTCTCAATCTTATTAATTCCTTCGTACGAATCTCATTTTGTTGAGCGTGTTCGCTTGCCTTCGTGATTTGGTCGAGATAAAAAAACTACCATGAAGGCATAGTGCTCCTTAGGCTTTCAAAATTGCTAAGGTACGGTACGCTTTGTTGATCAACTGGTGGTGTAGGAGGAGGTCTGCTATGTGATCCTTGGCTCCGGTCACTACTCTCACCCATATTTTGTTACTAAATTAGGTTGTTTGTTCGGTTCGTTGGTCACACAATTTACGATAGCTGCTGTAAAACACAAAGAAACACAACATAAGCAATGAATAATAACACAAAAGAAAAGTCCAAATTATACGCAATTACAAATTCATTTGAAAATTTTATTTGAATGTCCTTGTTCAAAAGAATAAATTCAACAAATATGAATGTCACACAAACAATAATATCATTGTTTTATAATGGCTATGATCACTGTCCTCGACAACGAAACTGACTTGAGGAATCCAATCTGATTCCAACTGAGGCCTGGTGCAGGAAATGGGAGAGCAATTGAAAGAGCTCCTCAGGGTGTCCAGTAGCTGGGTCAAATCAAACTTTCATGTCTTGTCCCTCATTGGAGATTCGACAACGTGCTTCAAATAGTTGCTCACAGACCTGACCTTGTTACGTACTTCAAGAATACCCAAAGAATCCAAGAAGGATACTTTAGGTGCAAAATTAGCCAGGTAAAGAATATAATGGGCTGCCCCCCCCACAAGTCAAAATCAACTCTTGTAGGCACCATTCTCATGCCATCTCTGTTAGGACCAAAATACAAATCATCATGGATCCACGGCTGTTGCAATCTCTCATTCTTGATGGCTTTCTTGCCTGCACCATCCATACATTTGTATGCGACCCGCTTCACTTCCACTTGCTCGCATATTAACCTTACTTCCTCCCAATCACAAATGTCAATGTAGATAGATTGTGGCTTTGTGCAACCCTTCCCCTTCCCAAAGTCGAAATGAAGCAACACATTGCCCGGATGCAAGTCCATGTGCAAGTGGCGTTCCTGGTGCAACTTTCGCAAGGCACTGCAAAATGTTACAACGATATCACCAACCCTTCTTGCAATGAATAACTCTTTCTTCTTGAGTCCTTCGAGCTTCATCAAATCAACTTCGACAAATGGTCTAGCTCCACATCTGTTGAAGCCATGCGTTGCAAAGGCATTATTCCCATGATTCAAAAGAAAGTTGGCAAAAGAGCCACCATTCCAATAAGGAAAAATCATGCCCATTCTCTCCAAGCCGATTGTGCAGCCAATACATCGTATTATACAACCGTGCCTGACCTGCATTGAAGTCTCCCTCATGTTCTTCGTCATTGCCCTTACTATCCCATCCAGGCTTGCTGTGCACAGACGAACATCATCACTTTGAAATTTAACACAGTAGGGTTCATCTTTCAT